>VDFB02152164.1:0-14369 GCA_007258455.2 Sequoia sempervirens
TTTAGCACTTTGGACTCTAAGGGAAATCGTCGGTCCAATGTAGCTCGGAGTGATTCGACGTATTTGAGTACAAAAGAGGACCATTCCTAGCGTAAAAGTACCCATCCAGACATGTTGGAATAGTTTGTTTGGTCCTACGAGTTGTAGAACGAAAGTTGCACCACTTTGCAACTTTACACTGCTTGTCAAAATTGCAACTTATTGTCAAATGATGGAAGTTCAAGATTCATCTTGTTGTAGTTCATTGGAAAAAAGCTGGAAGTTGTTTCGTCATGGCCTAATTAGGTAGGAATTAGATGTTAGAAGGGTTTGGGAGAGTTGGGGAGGTCAATCAAGGTTTGGGTATGATGCCCTAGATGCGAAAAGTGTGGTTTTTGAGTGAAATTGGGAGGTTTAAGGGTGTTAGTGATTGAAATCTATTGGGGCAGCAATTTCTAAAGCTGTATTAAGCATATGCATACTTCTATAAATGTGTTTGAGGTGTTTTTTGAGTGAGATAAGTGTGGAAATGCATACTTTCAATTAACCCCTTTATAATCTAAGCAAAATGAGGGTTACATGATTGAGTGACTTAGATGGCATTTACAAGGATGATAGTTGTGGAATTTGGATGTTTATAGCCTGGTGAGATACTATCCAAAGGAATCTTGGAGGGGAAGCAGTTTTAAAGAGGAGTTGTTTTGCAAATTTGGTCTAATTAGAGCCCTGTTCGGCGTAATAGTTCAATTTCAGTGGGGTTGTTCCAAAACAAGCACTTTAGGTTTTGAGATATGTTAAAGAGAAGGGTAATGGGTGTCTTTCACAACCTTTTTTTTATGGGTTTGAGTTGATTTTTTAAAGATATTGATTCTTACTCAAGATGATTTTATACCCTTTACATGTTATTATGCTTCAATGAACATTAAGTGGCATTGATTTTTATCCAAATGATTATATTACTTTTGAATGAACACTATAACATGAAATGCATTTCATTAAGTTGTATCCACTTTTCATTAATTTTAACTTCTTTTGAAATAAAAATTAGCTGCACACTTCATTACACGAGTTTAAAAAACAAAATAATGTCAAATGTAAATTCATTCAACAAAGCTTAAAATCATGGGTATTCTCAAAATGAGTGTTTGATAAAAATGTATTGGTAGACATGTATGAAAAATGTGGTACAATAGAAAAGGCAATTCATTGTTTGAAAAAACTCCTCAAAGAAATAGATGGATTACCAATTGTAATTCATAAGTTCTATTAAAATGTTATTTCGTTAATCTATAACATACATTATCAATCATAACTTTAAACAATTCTAAGATAATTATACATTTCATTTTGAAAATTCAAAGTAGAAAGACATGCACACTAGAAACAAATTAGATCGAATATCAATTCTTATATATCAAACTGTAGAATAATTGTGTTTGTGCCTATACAAATTTGGCATATGCCTACTCAGAACAAGTTTTACAAATTGTGGCATATATGCCACATCAAGATCTATCAAACCCTAAGTACATGTCAATCTATATCATATCCTAATCCTATGCTAGACCATCAAAATCAAGCCTCCTCGAAGAAGTTAGATGCTCTGCAGTTTCTTGCACAATAAAATTTCAAACCACAAATTAGAATATGTGAATGGTTGACAAGATAAACTAGTAAATAGAAACTTATATACCATCATTTATAAATTACAAATTTAACATCAAAATCAGTATACATGTACTATATTATATCAATAATGCAATTATTGTTTACCTCAAATCTTGCTCTCTTTTCTATAAGAAATTTTGCATATGATTGTCCCTTAGGATGATCAGGAGTCCTCGTATAAAGTAATAGTCTCTCACTCGTCACAATGTTGAGTCGAACAGAGGACTATAACAGATAAAATAAAAATGATACAAATTAAAATATAATTGTTGACAAATAATCATATCTACTAATCACATATCTACTCCTATCTAAACGTAAATGATCTGCAATATAAAATAAACACATACCTGATGTGATGCTATGACACTAGATGGGCTCATAGTGGATGGATCAGCTAAGATGGTTTCATGTATAAAAAATGACAAGAATGTAAATGTACATGCACATATAATTATAATGTCGAAAATAAAAAAGATATATACCTGTTGTGCAACTTCATCCAATGGGTCAAACTCAGTCAACAAGGTTGTATAAGAACTAGGTTGCTACATAAAAAGACAAGATTACATTAGACTATCAATATATGTAGTACATGTATTTAAACATAATAGATTTCAAAGATTAACATCTAAAATAACAATTTAAATTATTTACCGTGTACTGATTGTCTAAGGAAAATGAAATGGCAGTATGCATAGCCTGCTACACTTTTGGCAACTGCTCCTTTGTCAACAACTGTTAAAGATTCCAGCACATAAACATATATTAGTACAAATATCCTTCATAAAATATGAAAGAATTTACATAAAACACACTATGAAATTGCTTTAATACTTACCGGTCCTCCCATATCATCCATGGCAGTCGATGTCTCTCTTGCAAATGCTCCACTTTGTGCTCTATCAACTCCTACATCTAGCATATCATGAACCTCAAAGTCAGATGTGTCTATGGGAGCCTCAGTGGACCATTAGAGAGTATCGAAACATAAATTGTTGCACATCATGCAACGATGAGGCACACAAATATGTCCCAAAGAGGACGATGTACTAGTGGGAACTGATGGTTTTGTACCAATGGGAGCTGTTGCAGCAGGTGCACCACCATCATGTTGGGATGTATTAGGTGCAACACCACCGTGATGGGATGCACCGTCAAATGGTTGCACAACATGATGGCTCTGCCTCACCAAATGATCACTCAACGAATGTAATGCATAAATTCTCAAAGTCTTTGCATCTACAACAATCTCAAGGTAAGGTAGTGGAGTTGGAGCAACAATAGGTGGAGGAGGACAAACTGGGGTGACTTGGCGTGCCCTAGGTCTATCTTGTGGCATCCCTCTACCAACACCCTGGAAATCTCGCATGTCAAAGTAATTGACATGTTTCCCTAGCACAAACTCAACATATAATTTTTGGAGAAAATATTGAGGGACATCAAGGTTGTTGTTGGGTGGTTTATTGAAAACCATCCACCAACGTCTCCAAAAATTATCTAATATTCCTCTATGGGTGCACCATTTAATTGAAAATTTTGGTTTTCACACATTAACAGGCTGTCCAGTTCTCTGATCTATGAATAACTGGGCTAATTGGCCTTTTTCAATATCAAGAGCCTTCACCTCATCATACAATAACCCATCAGCATAAAATTGTCTTTGTTGCTCTTGCCATTGTGCAAATCTATTATGCTAAATTGCCAAAGTTTGAACATTTACAATGATTGTTTCCAAAGTGTTTTTCATAACTGATAGGTCATCGAGTATTTCATAGATTTGACATACTTTTCTTAATTGATCTAAATTCCTATGAATAGACTCGTGTATTGTTGGCACATTTTCATTCAGAAACAATGGTTGTGGTGGAGGATTTGGAGGGTATTCATTTTCTGCAGGATCAAGGTTTTCATTTTGTGCAGGAGGGTTTTCATTTTGTGCTAGGATTTTCATTTTGATCCATTTTTAACCTGTTAATTGATAATAAAAAAAAATTAACAATGGTTTTAATCTAATTAAAAATCTATCAAATATACCCTATTTTTTACTAAAATTCAAAAAAAAGAAAGAAAAATGAATATAAATTGTATAAAAATTGAAAAAATCAAACATACCTTACAAATTTGGTGATTTTTTAGGTAATTTTATCTCCCCCAAATAGATGTCAGGTCACACTTTAAAGCCACTTTTTATGCTGTGAAATATAACTCGGGTTTTTCAGATGCGATTTATGTAGCGAGGGAAAAGCGGATGTCCATTTATATAGGATATCCATTTTCTCATTCACAACCTTTCTAAATAAATGGTGGTCCTGCGAGACGATACATAGTGTGAACTTTGAAATATCTATTATTTAATATAATATATATTATATTATAATACTCTCAATATATATAATATAATATGTATTATATTATTATATAATATATATTATATTATTATAATATATTATATTATTTATATTATAATATATATTATATTATTATAATATAATATATATTATATTATTTATAATATAATATATAGTATATTACATATGTAGAATAATATCAATATAATATAGTACATTGTATATTATATTATATTATATAATATGACACTCGAGGGCTCTTTTTTTAATTATAACACAAAGATTGGATACATTTGCATAACGGTATCCAGTTCTCTGAGGACTAACCATATTTAGCTTTGTGTGTGGTTTTTGAAATGACTGCATATTGTATAATATATATTATGATATAGTCTAACATATATTATATATAATATAATATAATATATAATATATATTACATTATTATATATATTATAATATAATATATATTATTTATAATATAATATAATATAATAATATATTATAATATTATATTGTGACACCCCTCTGTTTTGTCATGTTTTTTCTTGATAGCTCAGATACTTTGTTAGACCTTATTTTATGTTATGGTTGTTCTATAGCTGACAGTGGAGCAATGATAGACTATATGGATGTGATGATACATTATATGCATGGTGATTATGCTTAATATACTTTATGATTGCATAGATGCGTAGTTGTGATCTGACATTGCTATATATGTTTATTGTAGTTTAATTGATATGTTATCTTGTTAGTTGATGTGACATTGTATTGGTAAAGAGAATGGTATTGCATCACTCGCTTGCGAGTGCCCTGTGATTTTTGTGATTCTCTCTTCACAGTGTGTATGAATTACTATCTGTATACATGCACGACTCTTGCTTGTGTTGTAGGTTTGTAGGTACAGGACAACGACTTCACCTAGTCTCACAGGTTTGAGCGTGTCCACTACTCAATAGTAATGATTGGGAGATAGTAACGAGATACCTGGTCATACCTTTACCCTAGTACAGTGTGTCGTTAGTTTGAGTCTTGGTTGTATTCCTTACCCTTGTTGTTCTGGGTATTTTATTATTATGCAAGTTTAATTTTGTAGATTAAAATGTGTGTTTGATTAAGTATTTAATTTATGGTATTATTGATGTGAAAACTTTAGAATAAATTAATTAATTAATTTAATCTAGTTATGTTATTAAGTAATTTTAATTATTTAATTAATGGGAATTAAATAAATAAGATTATTTAAATTTGTTGAAATATATAAATTGTTAATTTTTAAATGCATGTGGTTGGAAAATATCTGTGGTGGTTGAGGGAAAAGATATTTTGTGGTGTTAATTATAAGTTAGAAGTTTGTTATCTAATTGTTGTAAATTGATTCTCGGAGGAAAATTTGAGAAAAGGAAAGGAAGTTGTTTTCACAGAAAAGGTTTGGGTTTTGTGAGAAAAATTGTGAGGAAATTGTGGATCTGTTTGAGTTTTATTTTAGAATCTTGTTGTAGAATTCTTGGCTGTGGTTTATTGTGTGTTCTGGAAAGTGGCAATTTTATTGGAGGAAGCTTTGGCAACATTGGCAATTTGAAGTTACAGAGAAGCTCGACAACAATTCTCGAGGCAACAATTCTTCTGGAACAGGTTCCTTTATTGTTTTTGTGAATTTTGAATTTAATGAGTTGTTTATATTATTGTAATGCAAATTGGAAAAGTTTAGAAAGAAATTTTCATTACTGTAGAAGCTTTTGGTTTTTCTTTAAAATAATTGTTGTGAAAATGGAAGAACCTCTGTAGAAGAACATTTTTAGATCCTTTATGTAAATAAATCATTTGAAATAGATATATACAAAAGGAAATTATAGATCTATGTAGTAAATCGTTAGTTTGTTTTGGTTTCCCTATTTCTTTTATTTGTTTGGGAAAATGAAAATCCTGTAGAAAACTTCTTCTGTGAAAATTATTTTCCCATATTGAGCAAATGCTTGGATAAATTTATATATATATATATATTGAAATATATATGTACATATACATATATATTATTTATATATATTTTAGTTATTAAAGATACTGTAAATTTCTTGTAGAAATTTGTATTTTGAAATGTAATGGAGAAAAATCGCCATACGACGAATTATTAGCAATGGAGAAATTTAAAATAAATTTATTTTTTGTTTGGAGGCACTGGGGATTAAACCCCATCGCCACCTCTGTATAGTGGTGGGGACAGGCTTGCTGTGGCAGCACCCTCCACACATGTGTGGGGAAGGCGCTAACACAAACAACGCCGTCTCCCATATTAATGCCTAGCGCAGTTTGCACTGCGATTTTCGTACAAATGGTTTTTAATGTTTATTTTAATATATATTATATATTTATGTATGGATATATGTTATACATATAATATATAATATACATATTATTTATAATATGTATTTTATATATTATGTGTATATTGTATATTGTATATATATATATATATATATTTGGAAATTGTATTGTAATTATTTTAAAATGGAATTTGGGAAAAGTATAATTAATTTTATAATTAAATAATATATTAATATGTAGATATATGTAATTATATTTAATTATATATATACATATTAATATATTAATTAATTTATAATTAAATAATATATTAATATGTAGATATATGTAATTATATTTAATTATATATATATACATATTAAATATATTTATTTAATGTGTGAGTAATATAATGATTATTTGAAAAACACGATTAATTAAATTGAAGTGATTGATTATTTTATTGATGAATTTGAGTTAATCTTATGAGTAGTTGTGAACTGAAAGTAATCATTTAGTTTAAATTCATTGTTGACCTATAAATAGGAATTATGTTTAAATGGTGTATTTTAGGTATGCAATATTGATTGTTTTAGATTTAGGAAATCCGAATAATAGTGCTTTTAATTACCTGAGATTGTTTATTTTAATTTCTAGTGTTATGTAATTGGGCACGGTGGGGAATATTTGTTGTAGAGAAAATATAAGTCTTCCAGATTATAATTGTGATAGGGTTGTTATTTATGTTAGTCGCCTTGAGATTTCCTTGGGTAGTGCATGTAGATGGATTCAGTATTGGACATCCGTAGGGATGTGTTATCTCTTGTGTTGTGTTATTATCAGTTTGTGCATTGTCTACCCTTGGGTGTAGAATGAGTTATTGTGTTGTCAATAGGGGAGTGGCTTTCAACAAGGGTCGGGACACAAAGTGGTCCCAGGATAACTCGTGTGGAAGTCAGTGTAATCAGTGGAAATTAAATAACCTACTTTAGGGGAATGGGTAGTTAACATATTTAATTTGATAATTAGCCTCGCTCATTAGCTCAAGGGCTTGTGTTAGACTTGAGATGAGATGGGAAGACTTGGGAATGGAAATATTATTATCTTGTCTTTCTCGAAAGATAATCGATTCCACACTGGTGTGCATGTGGGGCTGGAGTTCGTAAGAGGTTACCAGGATAACCCAAGATGGGGGCCGGAACCTAGGAAGATCTCCTTAGGATAACCAATGCAACCTTTGTGATGACACTCCTATGACAACAATCGTTTGTTTTGTACAGTGGTTGTTCTTGATTCTATGATTCTGGAAGCAATGTAACCCTATGTTTGTATTTACTGGTACAGTGTGGTTTTGTACTTGCCTGTGTTTAGAAGTAGTCGGTTGTCTTGGTTACCTGTTACTACCTCCTAGCATGGGGGTTGGGCCTACGGGTACCATATGGCTGGGTGGCGTGCTCCTTACACTGTTGAGATTCTCTTTTTGTTCGTGATGGCAAGATCTTCTTGTTCGAGGAGCTCGTGTGGTTCTATGGATTTGTACTTTTGTTTCTCATTGTAACTATGGACACTATGTAATTGTAATCCTCATTTGTATCGAGGAGAACCCTTGTGATGTAATTGTAACATTAAGTATGATTTATTTATCGTTGGATTAAATGGTATATATATGGTTTATATGGTGTTGTATCTGTGGAAATATGCTCATTACATTTCTATGTGTTAGACTTATTTTGCAATGGATTATTGCTTTGTTGTATGTAGTTATCATGAGTTAATTCCATGTACTATGTTTTAGAATAATTTTGTAAGTTTGGAATTTCACATGTAAACACGTTGCGTGGCCTAGAGGATGTATGTGTTAGAGTAGTTTACTTCACTCGTCATTGTTACTCTTTTTAAGAAAAAAATTAGTTGTGCTTTCGTAGTGTTGCATCATCCTTTAGGTTGCGGGACGGGGTTTTACACTTGGTATCAGATCCTAGGTTTAAGCACTGAGAACTCTAGGTTAATTTGGAAACCATTAAATTGTTTGTGTAGGATTTAAGTTGCATATCTTGTCTTACACCTTGGTGTGTTTGTGCAGGATCATGCCACCTAGGAGAGGTCGAGGCCATGGTCGTGGCTGTAGAGGCAGACATGGAGGTAGCCAACATAACTCACCTCTGCATGTTTCTCATGATTTTGACCGTGAGGAACAACAAGCTTCCCAAAACATTCCAGGAGGCAGTATTCAATATCCAAATCCACTAGGGGTCAAAGGCACTCAGTTGCGTCAATTGTTAGAGGATACTCTTGCCCGTCTTGGACCGAGGCATGAAGTAGAGTAGATTGTTGTTAGAGAGAGAGAGATGTACCAACTCAGTCAGAGGCAATGGTAGTTGCACACATGAGAGATTTACTGAGAGCTCAACCACCCTTATTTGATGGATTAGGCAGTGGTTTAAAGGCTGAGACCTGGCTAATTGACCTGAACAGATGCTTTGCTATGCACCCATATGGTAGCAACACTAGAGCCAGATGTGCAATTATGCACTTGAGAGGCTTTGCTTCCACATGGTGGAGATTGGAGGAGTAGAAGCTCCATATTGATATCGGTACCGTATCTTGGGAGATGTTTTTAGAGTGGTTCCATGCCAGATTTCTCTCAGATCATTGGCGACAACGTCATGGTGATGAGTTCCATACTCTACGACAGATGACTATGTCAGTGGAACAATATGAGTGTCGCTTTTACGAGCTCAAACAATACGTAGGCATTGGAGACGACGAGGGCATGTTGGTGCGACACTTTCTTAGGGGCTTAAATGCCCGAATCAGTGGAGGTGTGCGGGTTTTCGAACTCAAGACTATGGAGACCACGGTAGACAAGGCCAGGCTTGTAGAGGAGAACTTGGAAATGGCATTGGGTGGTCATGTAGGACTACAGATGGGCAGTACTTCAGCTGCAGGGCCTAGTGCACACAATGGCCAGACTCAGGGAGCTGGACCACCTAGGGCACAACAGACACCAACACAAAGTGGACAGTACCAAAAATCTCTGGGGAAACAGAAGGATTTTCCACCTAGATAGAATGACAAATATCAGCCAGGAGGTGATTGAAACTGGAGGCGTGTCAAATGCTTCAGTAATGCACGACCAACACAGAGTACTTAGTCTACCTTTAGGGGTAGTGTACAACAATCTAGTGCACCTTCTAGAGGTAGAGGTTTTGGTAGTGGTACCAGGTGTTTTGCTTGTGGCCAACATGGTCACATAGCTTGACATTGTCCCAATAAGGGCACATCAGGATATACACAGAGGCCAGCAGCGTCAAAGCCGACTGTTGGTGATGTAGGCAGAGGACATCGTGTATTTGTTGCGGTTGACAACCACCAGGATGACCATTAGAGTACAGTGGTGGAGACTACAAGTATGTTGCAGGGTAACAAAGTTACCATATTATTTGATTCAGGAGCCTCTGATTCATTTATTTCATCATCCGTCGTGGCACGTGATAGATTGGGAGCAGTAAGGCAAGAGGGTAAGTGGCAGGTTGAGTTAGCATTTGGCGCTAGAGTTGTTGTACATTCCTATGTACTAGATTGTAGACTGGAGATTGGTTCTTTCCACACCACTGCAAATTTCCATGTTATACCATTAGGTTCTTATGACATAGTGCTAGGAATGGATTGGCTCGATGCTCATAAGGCCGTGATTGATTGTCAACACAAGTCGATCAATGCATTGATGCATCAAGTAGTGAGGTTGAGTTAGTAGGGGTCCAGAGACCTATATCATTGAGGATGATCTTAGTTATGCAGCTGAGAAGATGTGTTCGTCAGGGATGTCAGTTATTTGCTGTGACAATAGATGACTTGGAGATGGGTGATAGAGAGGAGAAGGTGTCTATAGATAGCCACCCCATACTTCAGCAGTATGTAGATTTTTTTCCAGATGATATTCCAAGGATGCCGCCTCAGCGTGACATAGACTTCAAGGTTGATCTTCTAGCTAGTTCTGAACCCATTTCACAAGCCCCATACCGTATGACGACTCATGAGCTTAAAAAGCTCCGCTTGCAACTTGAGGAGTTGTTGGAGAAGGGTTTCATTTGCCCTAGTCTTTCACCTTGGGGAGCACCAGTGATCTTTGTGAAGAAGGAGGATGTATCTCTTCGTCTATGCATAGATTACCGTCAGTTAAATAAGGTCACCATTAGGAACCGATATCCTCTACCCAGGATCGATGACTTGTTTGATCAGGTCAAAGGTGCGACAGTCTTTTCTAAGATTGATCTGAAGTCAGGACACCATTAGTTACAGATTGTGGAGTCTGATATTCATAAGATGACATTTCACACATGATACAGTCACTATGAGTTTACAGTGGTACCGTTCAGGTTGATGAATGCGCCATCGGTATTCATGAGCCTGATGCATGGAGTTTTTCACACGTACCTAGATAGGTTTGTAGTGCTATTTCTCGATGACATTTTGATTTATTCCAGGACTGTTGAGGAGCATGAAGAACATTTGAGGCAAGTATTGCAGTGTCTGAGGGATAATAAGTTGTATGCCAACTTGTCCAAATGTGAGTTCTTCAAATCAGGTCATAATTTTGTCATAGAGATTGGTGAAGGATCTCAGAAGATCTAGAATCATGGATCACAATCTACTAATGGCTTTATGGGCCAACTCTCTGAGACTCCTACTAGAGGAAGAAGTCTGATCATCGGAGTGAGGCCTATCCCATTAATGGCCTAAGGCCGACCACTGATCCCACTCCAATCCCACAAGACTTTGCTATATGTTGATGCTTCTTTAGAGGGCTAGATGCATTGATGGTCAGAGCCATTACATTTGCCCATGATCATGAGCCGGAACTACCCCACACAATGATCTCTTGAAGGCCACGCCTGACCCTCACCTCTACACCACCTTGAGCCGGCCAATGACCATCGAGTCTGCCCAACCCACCGCGATGGAGCCCTCCCAAGGAGCTGTTCCTGAGTGGCCACAGGGCGAGAACCTACTCAGCAGCAGAGGCATTTGAACCATCCCATTTGACCTTCAAACGCAGACTCCCATCACACTCCCTACAGACAGCCAGTACCAGAGGCAAGGTCCCAGACCGATTCCAGCCGACCTTGACTTGCAGGCACCAGACATTCCATTTATTTAGTTATTGAGATACATGGAACGTATATTTGTTCCATCTTCGGAAGGGCTTCATACCTTGATTTTGACAGAGGCACATCGGGCACCTTACTTAGCTCACCCTGGAGTGAAGAAGATGTATGCCAATCTGCGATCGCTTTATTTCTGGGTAGGTATGAAGTGGGATATAGCCAATTATGTATCATGGTGTTTGGAGTGTTAGCGAGTTAACGCTGAACACCAACATCCGGCTGGTCTTCTATAGCCTCATTTGGTTCCTAAGTGGAAATGGGACATCATTTCATTGGATTTCATTGTTGTTTTACCCAACTCTTCACAACGACACAATGCGATTATGGTGACGATAGATAGGTTGACAAAGGTGGCACACTTCTCACCTATCCGTTCCTCCTATAACACTTCGTTAGTTGCTATAGTGTTCATAGAGGACATTGTGAGGTTGCATGGTATTCTGCGTCGGATTATTTCTGACAAGGACCTTGTGTTTACTTTGGCTCTTTGGACATTATTACAACATGCTATGGGGACACAGTTGAACTTCAGTTCAGCGTATCACCCAGAGACAGATGGACAAATTGAGAGAGTCAAACAAATCCTTGAAGATATGCTTCGTATGTATGTCATGGACCAGTAGACATGATGGGAGGATTATCTCTATCTTATAGAGTTTGCTTATAACAACGGGTTTCAGAATTCTATTGGCATGGCACCTTTTCAAGCCTTGTATGGATGGTCGTGTCAGACTCCATTGAGTTGGAACAGGTTGGAGGATAGGATTTTATTGGGTCCTGATATGCTTCAGGATATGGAGCAGTAGGTGGTTCGGATCAGAGAGCATTTAGTAGCTGCACAGGATAAGCATAAGAAGTACGCAGATGCACACCATTTGGATCGTTAGTTTGTTGTGGGTGACCGAGTTTTCTTGCGAGTGCGACAAAAGAAAAGTCCAATCCATTATGGAAAGGGTTCTAAGTTCACACCTCATTTTGTCGGGCCTTTTGAGATTCTAGAGAAGATTGGGCTAGTTGCTTACCGCCTTGCTTTATCGCCCAGTCTCTTGTGCATCCACGATGTGTTCCATGTTTCTGTACTTAGACCTTATCATCCATATATTTCTTATATCCTTGATTGGACTGCTTTACAGGTAGAGGACGGGCAGCTAACTTTGGAGCCCATGGCCGTTACCCAACACAGGAGACTCACCCTCAGGGGTCGAGATATTGAGCAGGTGAGGGTCCAGTGGGATCTTAGAGATGAAACTTGTGCTACATGGGAAGATGCTACCAGGATGAGGGAGCTCTACCCTTATTTGTTTGCAGGCTTCTAGGAGTAAGCCTGATCTTAGGGGGGGAGGATGTGACACCCCTCCGTTTTGTTATGTTTTTCTTGATAGCTTAGATACCTTGTTCGACTTTATTTTATGTTATGGTTGTTCTATCACTGACAGTGGAGCGATGATAGACTATATGGATGTGATGATACATTATATGCATGGTGATTATGTTTAATATGCTTTATGATTGCATAGATGCTTAGTTGTGATGACATTGCTATATATGCTTATTGTAGTTTAATTAATATATTATCTCGTTAGTTGATGTGACATTGTATTGGTGAAGAGAACAATATTGCATCACTCGCTTGCAAGTGCCCTGTGATTTCCGTGATTCTCTCTTCACGGTGTGTATGAATTATTATCTGTATACATGTACGACTCTTGCTTGTGTTGTAGGTTTGCAGGTACAGGACAACGACTTCACCTGGTTTCACAGGTTTGAGTGTGTCCACTACTCAACAGTAATGATTGGGAGATAGTAACGAGCTACCTGGTCATACCTTTACCCTAGTACAGTGTGTCATCAATTTGAGTCTTGGTCGTATTCCTTACCCTTGTTGTTCTGGGTATTTTATTATTGTGCAAGTTTAATTTTGTAGATTAAAATGCGTGTTTGATTAAGTATTTAATTTATGGTATTATTGATGTGAAAACTTTAGAATAAATAAATAAATTAATTTAATTTAGTTATGATATTAAGTAATTTTAATTATTTAATTAATGAGAATTAAATAAATAAGATTATTTAAATTTGTTGAAATATATAAATTGTTAATTTTTAAATGCATGTGGTTGGAAAATATCTGTGGTGGTAGCTGTAAGTTAGAAGTTGGTTATCTAATTGTTGGAAATTTATTCTCGGAGGAAAAAATTGGAAAAAGGAAAAGAAGTTGTTTTCACGGAAAGGATTTGTTTGTTGGAAAAATTGTGAGGAAATTGTGGATCTGTCTGAGTTTTATTGTAGAATCTTGTTGTAGAATTCTTGGCTGTGGTTTATTGTGTGTTATGGAAAGTGGCAATTTTATTGGAGGAAGCTTTGACAACATTGACAATTTGAAGTTACAGAGAAGCTCGACAACAATTTTTGAGGCAACAGTTCTTCTAGAACAGGTTCCTTTATTGTTTTTGTGAGTTTTGAATTGAATGAGTTGTTTATATAACTGTAATGCAAATTGGAGAAGTTTAGAAATAAATTTTTATTACTTTAGAAGCTTTTGGTTTTTCTTTAAAATAATTGCTGTGAAAATGGAAGAACCTCTGTAGAAGAACATTTTTAGATCCTCTGTGTAAATTGATCATTTGAAATAGATTGAAAAAAAAGGAAATTATAGACCTTTGTAGAAAATCATCATTTTTTTTTGGTTTCCCTATTTCTTTTAATTGTTTGAGAAAAGGAAATCTCTGAACTTTCCTGTAGAAAAATTCTTCTGTGAAAATTTATTGCCCAACTTGAACCTTTTCTTGGATTAATTTATATATATATATATATATATATATATATTAAAATATATATGTACACATACATATATATATATATTATAAATAAATATTTGATATTATTTAAAACAATG
>VDFB02152165.1:0-13502 GCA_007258455.2 Sequoia sempervirens
ATATATATATATAAATGATACAAGAATATAAATATTAATGTTAACAACTTAATATTATTATAATAATATAATGTAGTATATTAATGTTAAACATAAAATAATATATGTCAAAATAAAAGCATAACAAAGATAATGCAAAAAGCAAATAAATAACAAATAAACTAAGGCAGCGATTGAACCCTCAAATGCTGCGATTTCACTTATTAAGGAAAAGCAGCGCTTAGTGGAGCTTAATAGAAAGTCATGCCTTTTGGGATGCAACCTCCCACATAGGCATGGAAATATATAAAAATAAGCAAAATCAATTGCAGCCAAAAAAGAGGAGGGAATAGGAGATTGAAAAAGGCATATAAGAAAGAGGCACAGGCTGTTATACACGTACAGAGAGAGATATATAATCTGGGAAAGAAACAGTGAACCAGCCAGAAAGGTATTTGGGATACGTCATTGTTTATATCCATACTATCAATCTATTCATTGGGCTGGAAAGGTAGACAATCTGTAGACGGATCAGGAAGTAAGAGGTACGTATCTTTCCATAAAATTAAATAAGAAATAATGAATGCTTATAAATTTAGGAAATGAAATCTGTTGAATATATTATGAACTCAGTGTTGATGATTGGCAAGTAATTTAGGAATTTAATAAACAACAGATCATTGATAAATATATTTAAGTATATTATGGCTGATGTTATATAAATATGTTTAAATATATTATGTGGACAATCATATTTAAATATATTTATGATTGAAAAAATATTCAATTAAGGATTGATAAATATATAAATATATATATATATATATAGTATGGTTGCTGTATCTATTGTAATTCGTATATTTGGTAAACAAATTATTGAATGTCAATTATACTAAGATGCAGATAAATATATTTAAGTATGTTATGATTTGAATATATTAGGATGGATAAGTATATTAAGAGTTGAAATGACATATTAACAATTGATAAGTATATATTAAATATATACATATATATTAAGATTCGTAGATACATCATAGATGGTGGACACATACAATATATACATATAGTAAATATATATATACAATGTATTATTTACGATTATACAATAATGATGCTTGCAGCAATTATTGAGCCTTATAAGTAATAATGACTATTTGTTTGCTATGATGATAAATGGTATAATGGAATTCCATCTATGGAATCTTGAAAGAAGTAAAATCTACCCTAACATACTTATGAAACATATTATAGAAGAATCACTCATAGTGAAGGAAAATGAATAATCCTTTGACAAGAATGAAATATTTATATCATCTTTGATCTTATTAGATGTTATCACTAAAACTTATTGATCTTCGAGAACACTTTGAATGCAAGATTCGGGTTTAAGTGCTTCCACTAGAAAGGGGTCATTACAGACTCTGAATTCAGCGAAGTCCTCTACTTGGAGTCTACAGTTGGCCACAAACCCCTCATCGATAAAATTATGCGTTGCTCCAAATCAAGCATAGCAATGCAACGCTGTCCATTAACCATTCCCTTGATTCTGAATGAAGTCTCTTCCTGTATATTAGCAAATAAGGCCAAAGGAGACAAATTTGCATCAAGTCCAAACTTTGTAGAGGCTTTTCCGACCTCATCATCCTCTAGAGCCACTTGCTGATCTGAATTTTCATAATTGAAATCCTTGTAATACACCCACATCATACGATTGGCCTTGCCCTTAGGCCTCAAAGGACAGTCATGCTCTCTGCTGTAAGGCTCCTTGCACCAGTAACACAATTACTTCTTCAATTCCTTCCGTGACTCCTCATCCACCTTAGTTGCTGATTTCTTTTTCTTATCAACAGATTGTTGAGGACTCTCATTGCTGGAAGAAGTAATATCTTTAGGAGTAAATTGCTTTTTTCGGGTAGCCAACTCCATTCTTTGCGCCTTCTTCATCGCCTCCTATAATGAAGGGGGTTCAAAAGCCTTGATCCATTCTCTCATAGGCTCAAATAACCCCTCTGTAAACAAGATAACTAACCTCCTCTCGGACAAGCTAGGCACCATCACGAGAGCCTCTAAAACTCGTTGATGTAGGTCTCCAAACTACCCACCTGTTTGAGTTGAGCAAACTCTCTGAAATACAACTCGGGGTCCTTCCTGTCAAACCGCTCGATCAATCTGTTGGTAAACTTGTGGTATGTGGTAATAAGATGATGCTGTAAGGTGACCATACCATGGTGCCACTAGTCATGAGCCAATCCGTCTAAGTGCAAGGTAGTGAACTTGATGGCTCATCCTCTTGCATAGGCCTCAGAGATAAGTAATTGTCCAATTTTTGGACCCATGACCTAGCTGTATGTCATGTCCTCAAATTGGAGGTATGGTGATTTAATTAAATTAATTGATTAAGGAGGTATGGTGATTTAATTAAATTAATTGATTAAGTTGTCCAAAATTAATAATTTATCAAAATGATAGCTTAATTGATTATTTTAATTAAATAAAGTGGAAATATTAGATTAATTATTTATAAAGTTATTCCAATAAATTAATATCTTAAGGATGACTTTATATTTAATTAATTTAATAAAGTGACTAAATAAAATAATAAATCATAAAGTCACTTACGTGAATAAAATAATATTTTATTCTAGAAGCTTCTTGGAGGTGAATGAGAATTCTTTATAAGGAGCTTATTGCAAGCCATTTGTAATGTCCCCATTTGTTCGCGAGCATCAGAGTTGGTGGATTAGCCTATTATGTCAATCCTCGTAGGCTAATGGTTCTGGATAGAGGGTCACTTGAACGGGCACTTGGTCGGTAAAAGGCAGTATTGGTATCCAGAGTATGGTGACGTGGTGAATTTGCGCGTTTGGCGTATTATTGGAGCTTAAAATATTGATCTTCACCATTTATTTCACTTACTCAAGCTTAGGGACCATGTGTTTATTAGTTAAAGGGGTCACTTTATATTTTTCAGTTACTATTCACTGATAAAGTGAAAAAAGACATAATTTAAGTGAATAGTGCCATTTTAATGAATAGTGTTTTCAAAGTGAAATTATAAAAGGCAAAGAGAAAGTTCGACCCTCTCATGCTTGGATATGTTTGTTGAATGAAACTTGAAGTGTGGAGTTTGGGAGAGAAGGAAACTAGGGTTTCCTGATTTCTGCAGTGGGTAAGCCTGGATTGGGCTTGTAGTTAGGATTTGGCATCTTGAAGGTGTGAAAGACCACCCTAAAGTGCTGGTTACTTTCTTGTTGCTGCATTTGGAGCCATATTTGTTGTTTGCAAGTGTTGGAAGTCATCCATGTGAAGGGAGATTGCTGCTGGAGGTTCCTTTTGCATTTTGGAGGACGTGGCTCGTGTTTTTTTGTGTTTGTTGAAGCTGATCATTCATCTACAGCCAGCCGCTTGAAGTAAGGGTTTCAACTTCTTCAAACAAGAAAAACGCCTTCTCTTAGTTGCTGCTATCTTGTCTAAAGGGGGCGCCCTTGGTATTGGAAACTTTTTCTTCAATCATTTGGCGGGAGAAAGTTGTAAGTAAATTTTTATGTGTATTATGGTGGCCGCGGGTACTGTAGCAAGCACTGTTCACAGTGCATTTTGGCTGCAAGTTGTCTTTTGTTGTAGATGATGTCTCTTTTGAAATGTATGAAGATATATATGATTTTAGCACTCTTTGTAATGAAAGAAGTCTCTTAACTAGTGTTTGGAGTTACGTTGAAGTTATCTTTTAAGTTCTAGTTTGATTTGAGCTCTCTATGTATATGGTTATAAGTAAATTATTGCAGCATTGGCAAAAAGCTTCAAAAAAAACATCAAACAAAAAACATCAGATTACAAACCAAAAAATCAGACCTTTAAACGAAGTGAAATCAAATCAGTAGTGAGCACGGTACATCACAGTGGTATCAAAGCATACCACTACGGGGGTAGCAGAGTGGATCACCGGAGTGTGGCACATCACAGTGGTATCAGAGCGGTTTCCTGCCATCCTGTTGGGTAGGGATTCAACTGCAGTTCGGAGGTTTCAATGAACATGGCCACTTCCCAGAAGCAGTGGGACAGGAACATAGAGAAGCTTAAACAAAGATTGAAAAGGTTGGATGAAAGTCGGAATGGGATGAAGAAGTTGTGTTCTTATTGCAGAGAGCCGTACGATTTAAACCATGATTGTCCCTTGAGACCTAAGGACAAGGCGCATAGAATAATGTGGGTTCCCTATAAGGATTCAGAACCAAAGAAAATGGACCAGCATTTAGTGGATCCCTCGGTGAGCAGAAATCAGACCTTAGGAGATCTTCTTGTGGATGATAGAATTGGAATTTCTAAGGCAGCTGGAGAGGACAGGTACTTGAGTCCTTTGCAAAACAAAGAAGAAGAAGTGATTAGCATGTTTAAGGAGTATAGCACTCTTCCTCAAAAAATTAAGAAGAAACTTCCTTTCATGAGTTACATGGATTTGCACCCGAGTCTTTGCCATAAGACAGAGTTTGCAAGGAAGGAATATCACATTATAGCTCATGAATTGTTTACACATGAAATGGATAAAGAATCTACACATAAGGATGATATAACTCTTCATCAAAATGATTTGGTATCTTCAAATTCCTTTGAAGTATGCAGAAATTTATATGATGAATTTGATAGACATACACATGAAGAAAAATCAGAACAGAGGCTTTTGGGGTTAGAGGATCTATAGGATCCTTTGGCGGAGAAGGATGATAAGGTTGGTCAAGCATTGACACGAGTGAATTCTATATCGTCTATTGAGACATCCTATGAGACATCTAGCAGCAGTGCTTTAGATGATGATGTGTGTGTTGATGATAGCATACATGATGCTGCTGATCATGATGTGAATGAGGTGGACTCAACCTTGTACTATAGTGCAGATTGGGATGAAGAGCAGGAGGCGGATCAGGAGATGGAGTGCGAGATGATCAACAATCCGTTGTTTGAGATAGATGTTGATCACCCCCTTGACCCGAGTCCTGAGATGAGCATTGATTGTGGATCGAGATTTCAGACAGAGTCCGCAATGGAGTTTACTGAGGCGAGCATTGTGAGAAGTGCTCAACACTTCTCTTCTAGTCCACATGCGAAGGATTTGTTGATGCTTCAGTGTGGATTGGTTCAAGACGTATACCATCCCTTTTTGGATGGAGAGTTACCATCTTCAGTAGACGAAGCTAGTGGTTGCAAATACCCGACTCAGTTGTTGGCGGGTGAGTACTTGCCGGATCAGTATTTTGTCTACCATCAGGCTGATGTGTACCCAACCCGGTTTGTTGCTTCTTTGTTTCAGAGACTACCAGTGGACACAAGGTTACAGAAGGATTATAATGTTAGCAGGCTTGATGGCATAGGTGGATATCACATCCATGAGAGTTTAGCGGAGGTTATAGCGAGATGTTACGTAGCTGATGCTTCCAGTTATCCTTACCCCCTCATGATGGATGGACATGAGTTTGGTTTATATTGGGATCTAGGTGGAGACAGAGTTAGCACAGCCGTTTGGATGGGTCCCAGTGTATTGCTTCACCACTTCTGGTACGGTGGAGTTAGGATTAGTGTTGAGAGAATCTTTAATGATATTCACAGCATTCAAGAAGTTGTTAACAACACTGATAACAACCTTTATTTTCATGAAAGCAGTGATGAAGCTTGGCATGAGCATGAGAGGAAGGTGATTACACCGGGGATTGATGTTTCTACAGAGTTGTCACAGGCGGGTACTCAAGATTTGGGTACTAATTATACAATTTATGATGACGATTCATGCCAGAGTGAGTCTGATTTTTCATATCAGACCGTAGGAAATCAATCAGAAGAATTATTTGAGGGCAATGAATCCCAGGATCGCGAGTTAGGGGAATATGTAGTTGCTTTGGAAGAAGTGTGCGACGCTACTGCCAAAACAGCAGCCTCTACAAAATGTGTTGAGCCATCCTATGAGGTACATAGCAGCAGTACCCTTGTTGATACTGTGGGCAACACTGATAGCACACACAATGCTACTACTCATGACGAGAGTGATAAGGATTCAACCTCTTACTATAGTGCGGACATGGGTGGAAATGATGAGTCACAGGGGTATCATCATTTGGTTGGGCAACTTAAGGTCAATGATAACATGATTGCTACAACATTAGAGCATTTTGATGTTGCTCGACAGATGTTAGCTACATATGGTTGGGGCACTCCTATGTCAGATGAGCACGGTGATAGTAGCCTTTCCCTTGCAGAATTCCATGCCCTACGAGAAGCCATTAGGATAATGAAACAAAATTACTTACAGTTACTAGCTGATAGGGATTATCTTCTCGAGTGGGGGTGCACTTGCTACAATGCACTAAAGGGGAAAGAGGAGGTTGACGAGCTCACTCATGGGCTTGAGGTGACTATGGATTCATTGGAGAGTGCTCAGTTGGCCCTTCAGGGGTCACACTCACGGTTGGAGGAGCTTACCGTGGTCTCGAGTTTGGCACAGTCTTCACCAGCTTCCGATACAATTCAGTTTTCCATGGCAGCAGTTGGTGAAGAACATATGTCCACGGATTGTGGTTGTGAGCAGGTCGAGGATGTGGATACTACATCCATCACGGTTTTAGGTGCAGTTGATACAGATGGGGTGAGAGCATTGGTTGAGAGTTGCGGAGAACCATGTGTTGCACCTGGTTGCCCTGAGTTTGGTCCCATGACAGGTGTTGCAAAACAAGTTATTGATAGCTCTTGTGACATGGTAGTTGACTCACTAGAGAGTTATGTGTCAACCCGTGACACTACTCCATCCATTTCACACGATATTTGTAGAGCAACGTCTAGTTGGGAGATTGGTACTTATGTCAATTTGTTTCCCCCTCCTGGGAGCAAATCCGTCATTTCATCCCATACGGTTGATTATGATTGGCAGCTTGATGAGCCAATTCAGGAGTACAATTCAGTGTATTGTTCTAGGGACTCAGAGATGGATGATTCAGATCAGTACAGAGTGATTGTGCAGTTTGTGAATAATCCCTTATTTGAGGTTGATGGTGGGTTGATCTATGAAAATCCACTCTTCGAGCTAGAAGCCGATCATACTCCTGATAATAGTTCCAGGTTGAGTGACAGTCGCAGCGTTTTGGATCATCCTCGTGCATCGGGATTCCAAACAGGACTCATGGAGGAGTTTAATAGTGTGTACACGGTGAGGAATGCTTACAATTTTGCCTTTGATCCACCTGTACATGATTGGTACTCGATGCACAATTCTTGGGCACAAGGTGATTCTCTTGGAGCAGTCAAGGGGAGTACCTCTTATTTGTGTCCAGAGTTACCATCTTCAGAAGATGGGACTAAAGGCTGCCAGTACCCGATTCGGGGGTTTGCAGGGGATTACTGGCAGGGACAACAGTCCGTTATCCATCATACTGATAGGTATCCAACAGGGTTTGTTACTTTCATGTCACAGGGATTTCACATGGATACATGGTTACAAGGTGATTACGGTGTCAGCGGACATGATGGTTTGATTAGTCATCACTTCCATGGGTGTTTTGGAGAGACTGTAGAGAGATATTGTGTTGTGGAAGTTTCCAGACATCTCTGTCTCTTCATGACAGATGAATGGGAATTCAGGTTGTATTGGGATCCGGGTGGTGACGTGTCTATCACTGCAGTTTGGTTGGGTCCCAACAGGTTGCTTCACCATTTTCAACATGGTGAAGTTGTGATCAGATTTGCGCAGAGGAAGTCAGAGGTTATCAGACATGGCAAACTTCCATCCTGGGTTTGGGATCCAGGAATATTGTGTGCAGTTGTGTTTATGCTGACGCTTCTGGAGTTAGTTAGCGATGCATGGGACATTCCACAGTTCTTCTTTCAGGCCTTCCGAGGAGTGAGGTTTCTTCGCAGTAATGATTGCTTGGGGACAAGCAATTTCAGGGAGGGCGGACTGTAATGTCCCCATTTGTTCGCGAGCATCAGAGTTGGTGGATTAGCCTATTATGTCGATCCTTGTAGGCTAATGGTTCTGGATAGAGGGTCACTTGAACGGACACTTGGTCGGTAAAAGGCAGTATTAGTATCCAGAGTATGGTGACGTGGTGAATTTGTGCGTTTGGCGTATTATTGGAGCTTAAAATATTGATCTTCACCATTTATTTCACTTACTTAGGCTTAGGGACCATGTGTTTATTAGTTAAAGGGGGTCACTTTATATTTTTCAGTTACTATTCACTGATAAAGTGAAAAAAGACATAACTTAAGTGAATAGTGCCATTTTAATGAATAGTGTTTTCAAAGTGAAATTATAAAAGGCAAAGAGAAAGTTCGACCCTCTCATGCTTGGATATGTTTGTTGAATGAAACTTGAAGTGTGGAGTTTGGGAGAGAAGGAAACTAGGGTTTCCTGATTTCTGCAGTGGGTAAGCCTGGATTGGGCTTGTAGTTAGGATTTGGCATCTTGAAGGTGTGAAAGACCACCCTAAAGTGCTGGTTACTTTCTTGTTGCTGCATTTGGAGCCATATTTGTTGTTTGCAAGTGTTGGAAGTCATCCATGTGAAGGGAGATTGCTGCTGGAGGTTCCTTTTGCATTTTGGAGGACGTGGCTCGTGTTTTTTTGTGTTTGTTGAAGCTGATCATTCATCTACAGCCAGCCGCTTGAAGTAAGGGTTTCAACTTCTTCAAACAAGAAAAACGCCTTCTCTTAGTTGCTGCTATCTTGTCTAAAGGGGGCGCCCTTGGTATTGGAAACTTTTTCTTCAATCATTTGGCGGGAGAAAGTTGTAAGTAAATTTTTATGTGTATTATGGTGGCCGCGGGTACTGTAGCAAGCACTGTTCACAGTGCATTTTGGCTGCAAGTTGTCTTTTGTTGTAGATGATGTCTCTTTCGAAATGTATGAAGATATATATGATTTTAGCACTCTTTGTAATGAAAGAAGTCTCTTAACTAGTGTTTGGAGTTACGTTGAAGTTATCTTTTAAGTTCTAGTTTGATTTGAGCTCTCTATGTATATGGTTATAAGTAAATTATTGCAGCATTGGCAAAAAGCTTCAAAAAAAACATCAAACAAGAAACATCAGATTACAAACCAAAAAATCAGACCTTTAAACGAAGTGAAATCAAATCAGCAGTGAGCACGGTACATCACAGTGGTATCAGACATAGTTGGCATACTCGTGAAAACTCGGCGAGTTTTTTTCCAAAACGAGTTTTTGCAGAGTTAACTCGCCAGACTTGAAAATCGAGTTTTTGCAAAAACTCGCGAGTTTTTAGTGGCGAGTACTCGCCAAAAACTCGCGAGTCCGATGAAAAAACTCGCCTGCGCAGGAATAAAGGCTGAAGACGTCTTTTAATAAGTTCATTTCATTTCAAAATCACTTGATACTTTGTGTGAGGAGCTAAAAACCCCCCCCAAGCAAGGAGATATCATTTCCAACGATTTTCCATCGAGGAGAGTGGATTCAAACGCCATTTTGTGTGGATTTTGAAGGGAAATTCGATTCACAGGTAGGGTTTTTGTTTTTGTTTTTTGTTTTTGATTAATTATTTTCTTTCATTCTTCTTGCAAAATACTCATTCCAAATTGAAAAAAAGACATGATAGAGCACAAAGAAACAATTTTTTTGCATTTAGAATCCAAAAAACAAGATTCATCACAATCTTTTGTTGATTTTTGCTGATTTTTTTCATTTTTTTCACTATTTTTTGAAATTTTCAGACCTAGGTTCATTTTTTGTGTAGAATGATAAGATTAGTTAATAATGTTAATTGATAATTCATTTAAACACATTTGTATCAATTTAAATCAAATTTAGCTCTAGATTTTTGAAGTTTTAATGATTTTAGGTTGTTTTTTAAATTTGTTTTGTATTAAAAACTAATATGTTGTACATATTTTTGAATGTGTAGATTGATCATTGATCAGTGAATACACATTACAGTGATTACACACTATAATGGCTTCTGGCTCTGGTTCATGCTCAGCATCAGGTTCCACCCCCGCCCCATCAAGTTCCACCCCTCGCACACCATCAGCATGGGTTCCAGGCACTCGTCCAGCAGGGGCTAGAGACCCTACATGGAAATATGGTGTCAGAGGGCCAGTGCCTGGAACAGTTGTTTGCGGTGAATGCAAAAAAACATATCATGGAGGCATAAATCGCCTCAAATACCATCTAGCAGGCATTCCTCAACGTGATTCCAAGGTTTGTGAGAAGCCCAAAGAAGAGATTAGAAGAGAGATGCTTGCCCTACTTTCACTTGCTGAGGAAAAAAAAATGCAAAGGGAGAGGGCTAAAAAAGCCATAGCAGCATCCATAGCCAGTGCTAGTGGACATGCGCATGCCCATGGGACTCAGGAGCACGGGGTCGAGCACATGGAGATAGAGTCAGATGAGGATGCAGATATTATTGGCATTGTGGGCTCTCTTCATGGTCCACGGATTCGCATTCATGGCACATCCTCCACAGCCACATCGGCTAGGCCCCCCTTGTCCTCTAGTTCGACTAGAGTGCCAATGCCACCACCACCTTCATCTTCACGCAACCCACAAAGTTTTTTTGTGCCAAGAAACACACCAGGAGCACAGGGATCATTGGAGGCTACAGGGTGGAACAAGGAGGTGCATGAACATGCCAAAATGGCATGTGCTGATTTTTGGTATTTCAATAACATACCATTCAATGTGGCGAGTAGTCCCTATTGGCACAATATGGTCACTTCATTGACAGTTGCGGGAAAAGGCTTCAAGCCACCTTCTCGCAAAGATTTGAGTGGGAGGTAAGTGACAAGTCAACTTAAATTTTATGTTCTTTAATTTAAAATTTAAATTACTTTATTATTTATGTTGAATTCAAGCTATTTTTTGTTTAAAACTTACAATTTTGTACTTATTTAATTATTTTACTTTGTACTTGCAGTTTGCTCACAAATGCAACCGAAAGGGCAATGCATGTGGTGGAAGAGCAAAAAACTAAATGGAAGAAATTTGGCTGCTCAATTCTTTCTGATGGGTGGACGGATGGGAGAAACCGCACCATCCTTAATTTTTTGGTTGCTTCCAAAGGTGAAGTTGTGATGGAGGTGGGCATTGCTAATGTGGTGCAAGTCATCACAGATAATGCAGCAGCGTATGTGGAAGCTGGAAGGATGCTTGAGAGTAGACATCCATCACTCTTTTGGTCACCTTGTGCGGCTCATTGCCTTGACCTTCTTTTGGAGGACATAGGCAAACTTGTTTGGGTGGCACCGATTGTAGATGATGCAAGGAGCATCACAAAATATATCTACAATCACCCTTGGGTTCTTAGTTTGATGAGAGAGCATACGCCAGGGAAGGAGTTGGTGAGATCGGGTGCCACAAGGTTTGCAACAATTTTCCTAACGTTGCAAAGCATTTTGGATTCTTTGGGCTCTCTAAAACAAATGTTCATGAGTCAAGCATGGAATGACTCCTCATATTCAAAGAAGGCCGAAGGAGATAGAATTTCTGCAATAGTCTTTGACCCCTTGTTTGCACAAAAAGCTATAGAGATCGTGAGGGTAACTTCAAAACTTTGATTTTAATTTTAATCTCAAGTTGAATATAAATATATATTTTTTAATTTAACTTTAAGCCTTTCATTATAAATTTCTAACTTTGATCTTTTTGTATTTTTAATCTAGGTGTCAGAGCCCTTGGTTAGAGTCTGCCGCTTGGTAGATGGGGATGAAAACCCAATGGGATACATTTATGAGGCCATGGATAGGGCCAAGGAAGCTATCAAAAGTTATTACATGGGGGACAGCCTCAAATTTGATCCCATATGGGAGATTGTTGATAGGAGGTGGAACAATCAACTCCACCAACCCATCCATGCAGTAGGGTACTTCCTCAACCCTTCTTATATCTTTTCAGAGAGCTTCTATGATCCTAATGGAGAGGTTAGGGAGGGGCTCACAACATGCATTCAGAGGATGGAATCCGAGGTTGCAGTGAGAGACCTCATCGTCAAGGAGATGGATATATATAGGGAGGCAATTGGTAATCTCTTTTCTTCGGAGCTAGCTGTTAGAGGAAGAACCACTCTGCCACCAGGTATAAAATTCGGAGTCTTTAAATTTTAAGTTTATTTCACATGCATCTTAGAATTTGATAAAATGTGTTTTGACTTTTGACTTTTGAGTCTTTGACTTTGTTTTCTAACTCTTCAATTTTCTTTTTTTTTTTGCAGATGTTTGGTGGAAAAATTGGGGTGGAAAAACCCCAAATCTACAAAAAATTGCCCTCCGCATTCTATGTCAGCCTTGTAGTGCATCCAATTGTGAGCGCAATTGGAGCTTGTTCGAGTCCATTCACACGAAAAAGAGGAACAAGTTAACACAAAAACGCCTCAATGACTTGGTCTTTGTGCAATACAACCTTCGGTTGCGCATAAAGAGAGTTGAAGAAAAATCACAGGATCCTATTGACTTAGATGAGATAGATCCTTATAGTGATTGGACAGGGCGAGAGGAGCAACCTCCATTGTTTAGCGCAGATGAAATCCTTGACTTTGAGAGAGAGGCAATGGAGGATGTGGGTGCATCAGGAGTCGGAGATGTAGGGTTGGATGAGATCCAGCCAGAGCCAGAGCCAGAGCCAGCAGCAGTAGCACCGCAGCCACCACCACTAGCACCACGCACACGTGGCAGGACTAGAGGACCCACCCCTTCTTCCCTAGCTGTTGCTAGACTAGGGAAGAGGAAAGCCTAGCATGTTGTATTTAGTTGTTGTTTAGTATTTGCTTCTAGTTCTAGTTTTACTGTTTTCATGTATCAGACTTTCAGGCTTTTAGCCATCGGGATTCCGCATGAGAATGCGATTTTGTAATTAATTTACATTAAAGTCAATCAAAATTAATAGAAAACACTTTTGTACTCATTTATGGATTCATTGGATTCATCTTGTCAATGAATTTTGCAAAAAAATGTGTTTTTAATGAAAATTAAGCAATTTTTTCATTTCCCGAGTTTTTTTGCCGAGTTTTTTTCGAGTTTTTGGCGAGTTTTTAAAAACTCTCCAATTTTTCCCTTGGCGAGTTTTTCCTTGGGGCGAGTTTTCCAACTATAGTATCAGAGCATACCACTACGGGGGTAGCAGAGTGGATCACCGGAGAGTGGCACATCACACCATTACGATCATGTCTTGGATTATTTTCTATTTCTCATAACTGTGTGGTATAAGTTGAGGCTTGCATTGCTCGAGGGTTTGAAGACTCTAGAGTACCAGGTTCGGTTGTGAAAGATCAACTCTAGCTGGAGTTGTTGAAAAATCCATCCAGGGTTTCTACAGGTGCTTAATTGGAGAGATTTGACAGGTGCAATAGCTGTTGTATTATTGCCCTAGCTGATTTGGTGTGATAGCTAGTTTATTATCACATCTTCATCCTTTCAGCAGTTGAGGTATTGTTGCAAATATTTATGAGGTTTATCTGATTATAGCAGCTGAGGTATTGCTACATCCTTGCAGCAGCTAGTTTATTGTTGTATATATTTGAGGGTTTGGCATAG
>VDFB02152167.1:0-29815 GCA_007258455.2 Sequoia sempervirens
CAAATGTGTGTTAGAATCAATCTCTGTTTAAAATAAAAAGAATCCGTCTGTGATTTAAACTTAAGAGATTTCTTTGAAACTAGGAAACGAATAAACAAATAGGGCTTCTATGAAAGAAAAGTTTCATATTGAATTTAGAAATCAGTTTTTCCAAACAAATTGAAAGAGAAAACTCTTCGAATCTCATTTAGTTAGGCCCTATTTCTTCCTTTTATTCTAATGGATTTGAAATATTCTATAATTATAAATATACTCTGTTATTCAATATATGTTTTTCTGTGTTTACACAGAAGAAATATGTTCCTATATATATATATGTATATATAAATTACATATATATATATATATAATATATATATATATAATATATATATATATATATATATTATATATACATATAAACTATTGTTCTTAAATTAAAATCTGTGTTTATAATAGTTAAATATTAGTTGGGTTTTGTTTATTTGCATCAGCGTTCGTACCGCACCTGGTACAGGATGAAATTTATTTTGTAAAAATAAATTAAATGAAATTAAAAGTTATAAATAAAATTTTATATAAAAAAATAAAAAAATAAAATTGTTTTGTATGGGAGAGGAGAGGGACGGCGCAGGCCGTACCCCCCTCCCCTACCCCTGCGCCAGGCCACGGACTGGCACAGCAGTCCGTGGACTGCTGCGGGCAGTCTGTGGGACCGGCGCCAGCTGGTCCCCATTGCTGGGACTTAAATCCCTTTCATTTTTTTTTGATTTGTTTTTTTAATTTAGATTGGTATGTAATTTAAAATCTTTAATCTTTATTAAGATTTGTTTAATTAAAATTGGTATATATAAATTTATTAATATAGTTTAAAATGTTTGTTAAATGTTATTAATTATATATATATATATATATATATATACACACACACACGTGCAGTTCTGTCATAAAAGTATCTTTATAGGCAATTATTTTATGATTATATGTATATATATGTGTAAAATTAAATATATATGCAGCAAGATGTGTAAGTTGGAATACAAAAATATATATATATTACTTTTATTTAATATGAGTTAGTATTTTGTAAACAAGCAATGCAGAGAAAATTGGAAAATTAGATATAATTTGATGAAAGATTATTTAGGCCCTTTTCATAAGAAATACTTTTATAAGGTTGTGTTTTTTTTAAGAGTATGAACCTATATGTGCAATGGTATTTTTGGATATCAATAAAACATGTAGAAGTGTGGAGTAGATCTTGTGGTCAAGTTGAAGAGTTATGTGAAACGTGAAAGTAGTGCCTCTATTTTATTGTTGGATTGATTTCTTTATTGAGTGGACTAATTTCCGTGTTAAGTTTGTGCATTGGTTGATTGTTCTGTTGGGTTAATCATTGATCTTGTTTAAGTTTGTTTTGAGTCAAATTGTAAGATCGTTGTGTAATGTATTGTTGGGTAACCTAGGAGGAGAAATAGAGGTCTCCCTTGGATACCACTCGAGAGTGTTTCAATTTAATTGTGAAGATTTCTTTGGGATATTGCCACTCACTACCTTATGTTTGTTGACTCATTCTTGATATCTTGTTACTATTGTTAGTTCTTTGTTGAGGAAACCCTAGTGTAAGCCTTTTTAGAGTCTTCCAGAGGCTTGTTTTATTGTTGGTGAATGTTCATCATTTTGTGTGCTCTTGACATGGCAAGATATTAGTATCATTAATTTGAAAGGGTTGTACGAAACTTGGTGAGACTTTGAGTATGTGTTTATAGCGAGATGGGTAAGGCCTCGCATGGTTTGGCCTTGAGATTTTTTGCTTTGTCTATAGCAGTACAACCCTTGCCTAGTTTGGTTTATGTTAAGGGTCTTAGGGAGAGTGGCTCTTCGTGGGCGCCGACGCCTCAGGATGAGGAAGGGCTCAGGATAACCCACGAAAGAGTAGTTAAACAAGTGATAACCTAAAATAAATTTAGGGGGTTGGGTAGTTTTAAAACACCAAGATAATAAAACGGATTCCTAGTCTATGCATTAGGGCTACCCTAGAATAGTGATAGGCTGAGAAGGCGTGGTTAGCAAAGTCATGGTCTAGACTTCATGTGAAGTTATTGGCTCACAGCATTAGCTACCTATGGTGCCGGCCTCGAGTTAGGAGGAAGGGCCGGAGATCCAAGATTGGGTCTTGCCTCGGTTGGAGGAAGGGCCAGGAGAATCCCATGAGAGCTATGCGATGACACTCTCCACTTGACACCCTTGTGCTTGGTTGTTATTGCCTCTGGTTATTGTATCTTTATGTTGTTTTTGAGGGCTAGGGAATCTCTAGATGGGTGCCGGCCTCGGTTGGAGAGAGATGCGAGGGGATCCCCATGGAAAGCATGTGCTGACACTCTCCACTTGACACCCTTGTGCTTTGTTGTTGTTGCCTCTGGATGGTATCTCTTTATGATGTTTATTTGAATTCTTGTGAATTTGATTCATGGTTGTTAAGTGATGGTACTTCATGTTATCGTGCTGAGTTTCTCGGTTTTACTTGTTATGTGATTTGAGAACGTGATGGTTTTGCATTGCATACTTGGGTTGTACTTGTTTTGTATCATGTTGTTGTTGAGTCGGTTGACATTCATGGTCGGGTTCACTTCCTCATCACCTCTGAGCATGGGGGGTGAGTTACTTGTAATTCACATGGTTGGGTGGAACGTGCTCCGCACCTGTTGGGTTCCCCATCCGTGTCTTGTCTTCTCAGCTTTCCGCAGTACAGATGTTCCAGTGATCAGTTGTACTTCATGTTCCTTATTCTTGTATCAATCCCCATGTTGGGAAATTCAATGTAATTCATGTATCAAAGAAAATTGTAATGTAATATTATTTCAATGATGTAATAGTTAGGTTTGTTGGATCTTGTTAAGATTTATCATGGATGTAATTATCGCGATGTTATCATATACTGCATCATGGCTATCGGTTATCATTGGTTTTCATAAATTAAATGGTTATGTTGTTTTCGTTATCTTTATTTTGTTTTGTGGTTGCAATGTAACCTCGCGTGCCCCAGAGAACCAAGTGTATTAATGTTATGTGTTATGCTATGTGATTTTGGTTTAATGTTGTTGTATGTTATTTTTACTATTTAAAAAAAAAAATTATTCGCATTATGTGTGTGTTCTCTGGGGTTTGCACGACGGGCGTTACAACAACTGCATGGTAGGGGACCCAACAGGGTGTGTAGCACTTTCCACCTAACCACCCTCATGCTAGGAGTAAATAAGGAAGGACCCCTGACCAAGACCATCCAAATAGAAAACACCAGACTCAACTCCAAACGAGAAAGACATAAAACACAAAGGAAACATAACATCAAAAGACCACTTCCAGAGGCTAGCAAAAACAACAAATCTAGGGAATCCTAGAGGAGAGTGTCATCACATAGTCCTACATGGGTTATCTTGACTGCCTTTCTCCAAGCGCCAACCCCCATCTATGGTTATCCTGATAGCATCTCTAGGCATCGACCCCATAGGGTGACTCATGCAGAACCGTTAACCTCTCATGGAGATGAGGTAATGATCTTGTCAACCAATACCTTCTTAGCCCACCCTTAGTCTATGAAATCCCTAACGGGTAGATGAGGCATCCTTAATTATCTTATTAATGTTTGTACTACCCAACCCCCTAATTACTTAATTAAGTTATCACTTGTTACTCTAACTCTAACATGGGTTATCCTAACAACCCCTTTGTGCACTGACACCCACATAGAGCCACTCTCCCTAGAAACCTAAAACACAATTAAACTCCAAGGGGTTGTACCAACACAAGAAATACTAAATCTCAAAATTGAAACATTCGCGATGAAAAATCATCTCGCTAATCATCATAGGAACAAACACTCATGAAATGGGTGCAACCCAAGTGTAAACTCAAAATCACAACTACAGTCAAAACATTGAGAAATGTCAAATTAAAAGACCTCTTAATAAACCACCATTTTCCCATACCTCTGGACGCCTTAAACAATAACCTTAACTCCTACTAAAGGGTTAACTAACTTAAGGGTGTTTCCCACATGACCATAAACCATTCAAGCAAACAACATTTGACTCAACGAAATTCAAGAGTTAATCAGTTACACAACTTAAAGATTTCATTTAAAATAGTAGTTTTCTATAACTCAAAAAACACCATTTAAAATAACTTATTGCACAATTTCTACAACGAAATATAAACAAATCAATTTACCCAAACTAATTAATTTAATAAAATCACTCAAATCTAATTTACGAAATTATTCCTTTTCAATTTTTCCAATACAACATGAAATTGAGCATTGAAACTAACATTCTAAATATTTTTATAATTTTTCATCCAATACATACACATGTATACATATACATATATACATATATATATATACACATATATATACATATTGCTAAGTATATATATATATATATATAAAATCCACCTGATTATTTAATTCCCACAAATCTCAACATATTATATATAATTATATATATATATATATATTAATATAAAACAAATGAGTTAAAAACAAAATTTATATTTAATAAAATTTAAAATTTATATAAAAAAAATTACAACCTATAGGAGAGGCTTCAAACCTCCCCATAGGGGAGGCTGTGGCCCCCCAAGGTTGTGTACTACCCAACAAACATTCGGAGGCCCCCAAAAAAATAAAGAATGGGGGGGTGGGGGTAGGACAGTTGCCGACCCCTTCCCTAGATATATTTTTTTTTAAATTTCCAAAGGAAAATTAACATAGCCTCCTTTAGTTTTTCTTTTAATACGGAATAAAATTTACAATTCCAACTAGCATATATATATATATATATATATATATATATAAAACAAAATAATCTGATTTTCTCTTAGACAAAGTACAGATCTGAACATATAACTATTTTTTGACAAAAAATTTGCTACAGTAACACAAATTTATTTTCTTCAGCAAAATTGTAATTTCTCCAATCTAGTATTTTGACAACTAAAATAAATTGAAGAAGAACAAGAGGGTTTATTTTTCAATCAACAAAAATACCAGCTCTTTTCTTGCATTTGAAATCGAATTTCAACTCAAACCAAAATGGAAAACCTAGAATAACTCCAATATTTTTTCCAAACCCTCAAAATTTTCATTCACAAACACAAATTTCTTTTAAATATGATCATCAATTCAAACATGACAAACAAGATATTCATTTTCATATAGAGATTAACAGAAATAAATGGTAAGAAAGGAACCCAGAGTCCTACGTTTGATGTCGAAGCAATGAGCACGACAACTCCTCTTCCTCTTTCGAAAACAATCTTCACGAACTTCTTTCTTCTTCCTTAGAAATTTCTTCTCCAATCTCTTCTTTCAAGCTAAATTTTGTATCATTATTTTCTTTACAGATAAATCATAGAGAAGCACCATCTTTTTTTTTCTTCCAAAAACCCTTGTTACTTCTCCAAAAACCACCCAAAATTATCCGTGAAGAATTCTTCTTTTTCCCCAATAAAACAAAAGAAACTTCTTTCTTTTTCCAAAAATCCTAAACATGCATTGGTCTTTTTTTTTTAAAGCTCACAATTATACCCAACAATTAATTAAAAATTCCTTAATTCAATATTTATCCTCACTTGCTAAAATCATTATATTATATTATTTTATTTTTTTGTAAATGATAATTTATAATTATCAACACTTTTATTTATTTATCCTTTTAAATTAATTAGACAACTCTTAATTTAACCATATTTTAAAATATAATATTTTAAATTTAACAATTAACTTAGCCACATTTACCTACTATTAATTATATCAATTAATTAACATTAACAATCTACCAAAAATTATCAAACATAAGGATTAATTAAATAACAAAAAATCACAAATTAAAATAAATAACCTACACCAACCCATACTGAAACAAAGATGGGGCCGTGGACAATGACACTGCTACACACACAATAGGGTGACGAACATGGGGCAGGGACACTTCCTTATCAACTCCCTTTTTCAACTTCATACCTGTTGGGTTTATAGGACACACTCAGACCTGTCAAGCAGGTGAAGTTGGTGTCCAGTACCTACATCTTGCATAGAAACAAACGTCAAGTAGCATCTAAATCTCCAATAAAGACACACCATGAAAGGTAATCGTGGGGTAGCAAGGCACTCGTGAACGAGTGATGCTAGTCCATTCTTTCACCAAGACTCACTAGTAGACACATCATAATCCATAAACCAACATTAAACCCTAACATCACCACATATTATTAAAGAAATCCATAACATATCCAAATAATATGATCACCACATAATGTATCATCAAACACCATAAGCAGTATCATGTGCATCAAACCAACTAAACTCTAAATCCACACAAACCAAACCAGTGAAATAATCACCATCACAAATCCAAGTATAGAACTCAACACAAAAGAGTATCTAAAAGTATCAGCAACACAAATAGATAATGAAAAAGTTAGATTCACGTTCTAAGGCTCTAATTTATGGATCTAACTATAGCAAAATTTTATTGGCACACACTCTTGAGAAAATTGAAGCTTTGAATTTTCTTTAAAGGTTCTCTTATTTCAATGAATACTAGAATTTGAAGCTTCACAATTTATTTTAGTGGGTGTCCTATCTCAAAAAATATGGGATTTGAATCTCTACAATTTGACTTAATAAATGTAGTCATTTTGAAGAAAATGGATCTTTTATTAACAATTTTATACTATAGAAGTCGTATTATGATTAGAACAATTCTAATAATGGGTATTATACACTTTGTACGACATTTTCATCTAAACAAGACAATTTATAGAATTTTGAAAGAATTTTTTGTGGCTCAACTCTTAATGATCACCATTCAAAATATTGGTTGTAATTATTAATGTTTATATATGTATTCTTAAATTCTAATATTGGTTTTAATAATTCTCAACTAAACGTTTTGGGAAGAAAATAATACTTTTTATTGTAAACAAACTATTTTTATTGTAAACAAACTACCTAATATGACAAAACCTATCACTTAATTTAATTGAATGCAAAACTTATCAATCTTAACAAGTATTAAATAGGGATAACCAAGATGAATCTAATTTCTAAGGGGATGTATTAAATATTGCATATTAGGTATTGATAAAAAAAATCACCTATAATTTTCATGTGAAAATCCACTTGTTTAATACTTGTACATGCTCAATCTAAAGCTAGCCACTTGACATATTAGAATATTAAAAAGTCATATTTGGGGATTATACATGAAAACATCTAGATGTTTCAAGAATCAAAATTAGCCCAACCTTTGATTTTTAATTTTAATGTTTTTATTAAATTATGACATAAGTGAAAGAAAATGTATTATTGTATTATTATTTCCTTCTAAGCCTTTAATCCAATTCTTTCACAAATGAAATAATGGGATTTTCAACTATTTAATAAAAATAAGTGGAGCATTCCATGGTCATGAATTCATCAAATTTCATAAAGAGGTTAAATAGAAATAATTGAAGGAAAATCTTAAAAAACCACTTACATCAATTCTCTAATTTTTGAGAGTCTCTACACTTAAAGTCATAGACATGTAAAAATGCCTAACACATGTACACATCCTAAAACTATATTTTTCCATCATTGGAACCATTTTCACTACCATTATTAAATTTAGCATCATTTCACATAATTTGCATCATTAATCCCCTTTTCACATCATTTCCATCATTTAGCCTGATTTCTCTCTATTAATTAAATAATCTTGAATTATTTAACTAATTCACTTTTTTCATCACTAATTTTATCCTTTTATCACCCTAGTTGAAATTTTTTAATTATTTAATTAGGTTCATCCAATATTTCTTCTAATCTCATATAATTAAATAATTCTAATTATTTAATTATCCTACCTTCTAATCTTTTTCCTCCAATGGAATATTATTTTTTAAAAGAATGGCATATCCCTCATCCCACAATTAAATAGTTTTTTAATTATTTAGTTATCCTAATTTCCCTCAAAATATCTTGACTTAACTTGTCTCAACCATTTCTAGCCCTTGATCTTCAAATCTAATCTCCACCCTTGATCTAAGTTTTCCTAAAATGGTGGAGATATTTGAGTTCTAACTAATCACATCCCTTGATCTTCCTTGATTCACTCTCATTTTTGGGTGTTGAGGATCAATCTCAACCCTTCTTTGTGGGCATTGAATCTCAATCTTGACCCTTGATATAATTTACTAAAATCTATAAAATAACCTTCCAACCTTCACATTCATCACCTAGAATTTTCATAGCTAAGTCATGTCAATTTGATTATTGAGTTGAGAACATTCATCTTGAGCATGTAGGCCATCTTTGTGTCATATTTTAATCAATCTTTTTATAGAAATAATGTAGGCTTCAAGTATTTGAGCAATCTAACACCATACAACACCAAGCTCTCCAAAAGTGGGATGGTGATATTTTTTCATGCTTTTGATTTCAACTATGTTTGATTATGATAACATCAGGGTTTGAATTCATGGCTTGATTTATAATATAATCTCATTGGTAAGTGGGTTTTGATATCTTGTTTTGAGTTCTTTGATTGAATTATTGATTGTTTATCCCCTTCCACTTATACCCCTTACAAAAACTAATCATAGATCTTCTCCAATGTCTCAAAAAGTATTTAATGTTGTTAACTACAAAAAAAATTCTTAAAAGTCTTAGAGTGTGACTAGATTCAACAACCAAAAACTATTTTTGGATAAATACTATTAGAATTTTGAATGACATGAGATGCAAGATCAAACAATGAAAAAACACCTTCCATGCAAGAGCTCTACAAAATAACGGTTTGATTTTTATAAGGTAAGCAGGGTTTTGAAAGAGCTTAAGTGTTAGAATTGTGAATAACATGAGATGCAAGATCAAACAATGAACAAAAGCACCTTCCATGCAGAAGCTCTACAAAATAATCATTTTTTATTCCTCAACAAGAAAATGTTTACAAAATGAAAAAAAATAAAGAGAGAGAGTGATTTATAAGAGCAACCCTAAATAATAAATAGATTAGAGCATGGAAAGTGTTATCATCTAGTGTGATGATACATAATGATTTAATATTAGCTCTCTAGTTAACAGATAAAAAAACACTCCTAAGTTTAACTTAAGTGCATAAGAATAAATAATTTAGCTTAATAATTAATTAAAGATTAATTAAATATTATCTAATTCATAATTACTCTAACACCCCCCTAAGTGTAACTTAGGGAGTATCTTAAAACTCTAAAAAATCCAATGCATAAAAATAAAATAAAACATGAATGGGTCCCAACAACGAGGCCTAATGAGGTACCTATTTACAATCAAAGAAATATCTCATAACTAGAGAAAAGGAGAAAACCTCATGGGAAAAACTCCTCTCCTAAAGAGAGATGAAATCATGTAAAAACATAAAGGAAGTAGGCCTCATGAATACCCCCAAGGATAACTTCCATCACCCCATGTGCATGAATCACAACTGGAAGTAACAAGCCGATTCCTAAGGTTTTGTGAAGATGTTTGAAACTTGATCCTTTGTGGGCATGTACTCCAAAGTGAGATAACAGTCCCGAATCAACTATTGTATGAAGTGCATGTGGACCTTTATGTGCTTGGTATGCTAATGCTCCACTATTTTACAAGAAATTTGAATGGAACTCTGATTGTCACACCAAAGAATAGTGGGACTATTAGGAGGAAAATTGAACTTAGTCAATGACTGACAAAGCCACAAAACCTCTTGGCTAGCTAAAACCATTAAACGATACTCATCCTCCATGGATGATAATGTAATAGAGGATTGCTTATTGCAAGACCATTTAATGGGGCCAAAATAAGGGAAAAAGAAAGCCAAAATTGGACTTCCTATCATTGACATCACCAACCCAATTTGAGTTAGTGAAGCCAACTATTTGAGGATATCTTAATGTATAGTGAATACCATAATGTGAGGTGCCATAAATATATCTCAAAATATGTTTGGAAGCTTTCCAATGAATCTCATGTGGATCATATGAGAACTAAGAGACAAGAACAACTACAAAATAAATATTAGTACTTGAATATGTAAGGAAAAAAAGACTATCAACCAAGTGCCTATATAATGTAGTATCTACTAAAGGATTAGTACAAGTGGAAGGAAAAACAACACCTAACTGAAATAGTGGGGGAAATCTTGAAATAAAGCATACTAAATCTCTAAAGCATGTCAAGAGAATACTTCTAAAATATGGAAATCCCATTCGAAGACTAAATAACCTATAAACTAAGAAAGTAGTGTAGAAGGACAAGATTTTTCATCTCAAACTGCTCAATGAAAGCTTGTTGAACACTCTAGAGCATGGAGGATGAACTGCCTATAAGGATAAAATCATTGGCATATAGAAAAAGGATCAAAAGATCACCCTCCTGTCTCTAAATGTACATTATGGGGTTGGAATGACAATGTATGCAGCTAGAAGAAAGCATAAAAGTGTTCACCTTCTCATACCAAGCTTGAGGGGCTTGTTTGATACCATATAATGAATGATGAAGCCTAAAAACAAAAAAATATTCCTCAATAAAACTATGTGGTTGCTCCATATAAATATCATCATGAATATCACCATGAAGGAAGGAACTCTTCACATCCATCTAGAATACTATCCATCCCTATGAAGCTACAAGTGAAAGTACAAGGAAAATAGAATTCATTTTGCTAACAAGGGAAATGGTCTTAGAATAATCATTACCTTTGAGATGAGATAAACCCTTTGCAACAAGATGAGACTTGAACTTACCATTAGAACCATCTACAAAATATTTGGTACGATAAACCCATTTACATCAAACTAACTTTATGCTCTTGGGAAGAGGAACAAGATCCCTAGCATGATTCTTCATCAGAGAAGAATACTAGTCAAAGTACTATCCCACTTAAGAATACCACCCATCTCTAATTTTTTTTAGGATCATCCAAAATTGTATAATCAAAATAATAACATATGATGTATGTGCATAAATATGATGGGAATCTGAAGGATCACCTTCCAAAGATCTAGCTACATCAATAGTATTGCAAGCCCATTTTTGGTAAGAGGTGAGTATCTGGAGGTGGGGGGATAGTTGGAGCATCATCCTCATCCTCAAGATATGAGTAATCCTCAAGAGATGAAGATAGAGTAGTAGGTAATGAGGGAAAAGCTAGGGATGGAGAATCCATATGAGGAGAATGCTCATCAAATTGGACATCTTGTTGAAACAATACATCTCTAGAATCGGGATCAAACAACTTGTACACTTTAACATCCTCATAGTAGCCAAAAAATATGAGTGGTTGGGTTTTCCTCTCCATATATTTCCATTGAGATCTAGGAATGAATTCCCAAGCCTCACTACCAAATACTCTAAATGAAGATACATCAAGCTTGACATGGGACCAAACCTCCTTAGGAGTCATATATTGTAATGCCTTGTGAGGCATACAATTCTGAATATAATTTATACAATTAACTACCTTAGCCCAAAAATAAGAATGCATATCTCATGAATGAATCATACAATTGGCCATCTCTCATAAAGTTTTATTCTTTCACTCAACAACACCATTCTATTGAGGGGTGTATGGAAATATAAGTTGATGTTGCAAACCATGCTCAATACAAAAGTCCTTGAAAGTCTGATTGATATACTCCCACCATTATCTATGTGTAAATTTTCCTAATAGAAAGACCGGATTGCTTCTCCATGAATACCTTAAAGATCCTAAAATAATCAGAGACATCACTCTTGTACTTAAGAAATTACACCCATGTACACATGGAGAAGTCATCAATAAATGTGAGCATATATTTGGCCCCTAAAAAATGAAGTAGTTATAAATGACATGAGGTCACTATGTACCAACTCTAAGGGTTCCTTAGCATGTCTGAATCTACCCATAGGAAAAGAATCTCAGTGATGCTTTTGAAGAGCATATCCTTAACAAACACCATCAATACAAGAAATATTAGGGAACCCTAACACTAATGCTTGTATATTCATCTATTGGAGATATATGTAATTGGAATGACCAAAATATTCATTCCAAATCTTACTCATAGTGTTTGCATGTGTTATAAAGATGAACTTGAACCAACTGAACTCTCAAAACCATCAAATTGATATAAATGATAGAAAGAATCAATACTCCTAATGGGAATTGTAATATCAATATCATGAAGGTCACAAATAAATACATCATGTGAGATAAAATTGACTATCCTACTAGTGTCATATTTACAAATCTAATACACTAGAATAAGGTTGGTGGAGATATCATGAAAAACAAGAACCTCCTAAAGAAAACCACCCTCAAGTGCGACAATATCTAAGCCCAAAATTGAAAGTTATGTAGAATCCCCAACTACAATATGAGTATTGATACAATCTAAAAGAGATGAGACTAAATCTTGAGAGTGAGTCATGTGATGTGTCATGCCAAAATCAAGTATCCATGGAGTTGTAGAAGGTAAGGCTTGTACAAAAAGAGCATGACCTTTACCTATAAATGAGGAAGAAAACCTAGGGGTTGAGATTTTATGTTGCTGAATGGATTCCTCCAAAGGCTCTAATCTCTTCCAACATTGAGTGATTGGACGTACCTCCTTACCACAAAAATTCCAAGGTTCACCTGATTTATTCTTCATCTTGGAGGAAGACTCATTAAACTTAGAAGATTTGTTATATCAAGGAGTGGTTTGAGTTTTATAATTTGACTTCTAAGATGGTTTGGAGGAACACTCACTACTTGATGAAGTCTTTGTCTTGGGATTCTGTTTCTTCTTGTCTTTCCCTTTGGATGTTTGTGCTACCAATGCCTAGGTTTTGGAACTAGAAAGAGAATAAAATTGAGTCAACTTTTCTTGTTCATGATTCAAACACTCACATAAAACCTCAAAAGATGGCATGGTAAATTATGTGCCCAATGCATCCATAGTAGAGTAGAAAGTATAAGAGAAGACCTAAAATGGCCCTCTAAGCTTAGAAAAAATCAAGAAATCACATTCTTTATTAGTTTTATTCTTCCCACAACCCTGCAAAAGAGATCTTAGTGACTTAAAATTCTACTAGAAGTCCTCAATGGAGGGGAAAGAATTAGGTACAAGTGATGTTAATTATGCCTCAATCTATAGAGCTTTACTCATTGGTGGTGCCAAAAAGATCATTAAACATTGTCCACATATCCATAGGAGAGGTGCAAGACTCAATATGGAATAAGAGATTGTTTGAAACCCTACATTGAAATTAATCCCATAGCCTTATCCATCTTGTTCCTATATTGAAGAATGTGAAATTGGTGAGTTAATGTTGGCTATAGTTCATATAAGGTGGACCATAAACCCTTTGACATGAGCAATCTTGTCATATGAGCTTTCTAGATATGATAGTTATGTGGCATACAATATTCAAATAAAGAAGTGTTAGCCATGGTGGTTGACATTTTCAAAACAATGTGTGGGAAATATTTACTATTCTTTAATGTATATAAATACTAAAAGTGAGAAATATACCCCCCACAACAAGAAAAAACCAAACCGTAATATAAATTTGAGAGAAAAAAAGCTTTAAAAAGAAAAAATCACATTAGATAAATATTTGTGTACCTAGTGATTTTTATGGAAAAATGGACTACATAGTTGTTTAGAGCATTGAAGTAACTTTCAATGCCTATGTGTTCATCAAAAATGGAGTCTATATGCCCAAGTTATGGCCCTGGAAGTAGAAAGAGGTAGATCTGACTTCAACAGTGTGTAGAATTTTTTTTGGAAAAAATAAAGAAAAAATACCCATACCACTGGATCGAGGTTAGAACTAGCTTTCTAATGATATAAAGTTTTTGAAAAATAGAGATTAAATGCCCAAGTTATACCTGATTTGGTAAAAATTTCCCAATGTGGCTTGGGAGGTGAATTGGGGGGCTAAAAAAGATGGCCCCTAGTCACATAGGTGACCGACTACTAGGCGTTGGGGTTATCGGTTGAATCCTTGGCCACTCATGTGATCATAAGGGGGTTGTTGGAGTCATTGGGGATGGGTACAGGGGCTTGGTCTTCGATGGGAGTGGTTGTGATTGGTTTGAAGCCTATAAAAGCTGAAGTTTTTAGTGTTGATTGAGGGTGGCAAGGGAGCCATGACTAGGTGGGTTGTTGGGGTCTCATCTCTAGGTGTTGCTTCGTTGGTGGCACTCCACCAAATACACGTGGAACACATTTTTTATTTTATTTTTATTTTTTTATTTTTTCTTCTAGTACAATTTTTAAGGGGTTGTATGATCTCCAAATGAAAAAAATTACCTCAGAAGCTCTTGACACCAAAATAGGGAAAATTTAATATCAAAATTCATCAAAATGACTTGCTAAATGCAATGGTGAGGTTCTCTCATGCCAAAATGCACCAAAGAATCACCCACCTCTAAAAATTTCAAAAAGGGAAATGAAGATTCTTAATTTGGTCCTATAACCCTAGTTGAGAAAAAACTCAAAAAATAGTGAGGGGGTTCATTGAATCCATACTCTAATACCATGATAGAATTGTGAATAACACGAGATGCATGATCAAACAATGAAAAAAAAACACCTTCCATGCAAGAGCTCTGTAAAATAATGATTTTCTATTCCTGAACAAGAAAATACTTACAAATTGAAATAATACAAAGAGAGGAAAATTCTTTATAAGAGAAACCCTAAATGATAAAGGGATTGGATCATGACAAGTGTAATCATCCAATGTGATGAGACATAGTGATCAAATATTAGCTCTCTAGTTAGCATAAAAAACACTCCTAAATTTAGTTTAAGTGCATGAGAAGAAATAAATTAGCACAATAATTAATTAAAGATTAATTAATTATTATCTAATGCATGATTACTCTAACAAATACAATATCAAACCCTTTTCTCTCATAATATTTTATTTTATTTCAAAGTAATTGTAATCTATTTGAAATCTTAGGAACTTTCAAACGCACTTTATTTATTTTTGGTTTATTTCATCATCATTTAAAACTCTTTTATCCCATATCATCTTTTCCATACTTACATGTATTTAACTAATTAATGATATTCTTAATAAAATTTTGATGCAAGAGCATCCATGGTGACTTGCAATCCTGTCTCAAAAAAGGTTGAATTTTTGAATTGTGTAATTTTGGATTTTTTAAATGGATTAATTTTTGAATTGGATTACATGTTGAGGATGGCTAAATATTTATCTTCAAATAGTTAACTTGTCAATTAAATTCCTTTACAACTTTGACAAGTTGACTAGGGTGAAAAAGCATAAAAAGTAGTTTTAAAAATATTTAATTGCAAAATATTTGAGAGACAATATGAGGCATTGGAATTTGATTTATGGAAATTCAAAACACTCAATAATGATTCCTAAATAATAGGGATTGTGAAAGTGGGCACCTAGGCTTTCTTTTTGATATTTTTCTTTTTTAGGAGTCAAAAGGAGAGATAAAAACTAAAAAATGACTCTTATCTTTAGTGGGCTGCTGGAAATGGGTTTTAATTGTTTTTAAATTTTTTTTAAGGATTTTGATGTACAGAAACAACAAGGGTTGTGCTATATTGAAGAAGGAAAATAAAGCAAGTGAAATTAATTTCATGATAGAGTGTGAGAAGAATCTGGAAACCACTTTTCATAGAAGAATTTTTGAAGAACTAGGAAGGCAGAGCAAGGGGAGGCATGGTATCCTCTAAGAGAGTTATCTTGGATGTTTGTTGCAGGTTTGGAATGATTTACAATAGTCCTTGAAGGTTTCAAAACAATAGAATTGAAGTTATAGAAGCTAGAGGTAGAATTTAGGTGTTGGAAGATAATTTTGTTTGCAAGAGCTTACATAGTTGAGCATATTTTGTCTTTGAATGTATTTAATTTGTATATAAGATGTTTTTAAGAAGATAATTTGATGTATATTGGTCCATTGATGATTGAAAATCATGTGTAATTATATTTCTTGAATTGAGAGTTTTAATGGATCCATGTGCAAATAAATTGTTGAGTTTAATTTGCAATTTTTTTAATTTTGTTTAAGCTATTATTGTGAGGATTTTAGAGAGGGATTTGAGAGAAAAAAATCCTGTCTAAATTAGTGGTATTATATTAGGAAGATCTTGAGTGTGTAACAGAGCACCGAAGAGAGGCATTTACACTAGGATTGAGCTTTTGGGTATTGGAGAAAATGGATGGGAGAGGAGCCCATCATGGTAGAGGTAGAGGAAGAGGAAAAGTGGAAATTTTTTTCCATCGTAATGATTTTAGATCTTTGAGAAGAAAATTAGTGTCATTTCAAGAAGAGATAAAAAGAGGGTTTTCACAAAGAAGGAAACCTGATAATGATGAAGAAGAAGCTTTAGAGAATGCTAGCCCAAACTCTGAACAAAGAGAGGAAATTGCAACAATTGCAAATGAACCATTGTTGATGTCTTTGAAAAAAATGGGAAAGAAACCAAATATTTATCTTCCTAGCTTCAATGGAAGTTTGAATCTAGAGGAACCCATAGACTAGATAAATGATATGGAGGAGTATTTTGAGTTTGAAGAAATTGGAGACCCAGATAGAGTGAGATTTTCCAATACAAGATTGAAGGGTCATGATTCAATTTTGGGGAGAGAAATTCAATTGGAAAGAGGAAGAAAAGGAAAGGGAAAATTACAAGATGGGATAAATGGTAGAGAAAATGAAAATGAAATTAATTCCAATATACTATGAGTAGAAATTGCTTAAAAATATGCAAATCTTGAAGCAAGGAAGTAAGACAGTAAAGGAGTACATAGAAGATTTTGACATAATACTCATTAGAATTGGACATTTTGAGGCAACCAAGGAGAAGGTTGCAAGATACCTTAATGGTTTGAGGTCAATTATTCAAGAGGAGATGACATTGGTGTGAGTTGTGACTATGGAAGATGCTTACCAAATTGCCTTGAAGATTGAAGAAAGGATGAACAAGATATTTTAAAACAAACAAAGAGGAAAAAGTCACATGAAGATAAGGTTGAGAGAAGAACATATGGAGAAGACAATAATATGAAAAATATAGACCAAGTTAGTCACAAACAAAATAGGAATGAATAATATTATGGGTCAAGAAAGAAAAATCAAAGAGGTAGAGGAAGATCAGATAGAGGTTTTGGAAGAGAAACCTTTTGACGAACATGTTTTAAGTGTGGGGAAGAGGGTCACAAAGCATATGACTATCCTCATGAGAAGGAAAGACCAAGAAGAAGGACTGAAAATCAGAATAGAGCAAAAAATGTGAATAGAGAAGATGTAGAATCATCACATTCTAAAAAAGAAGAAGATCATGAAACTTTAATGGCTGGGAGAACACTGTTAAATGAAGATGATAAATCCATTCAAAGAAGTTTGTTTAGGAAGATATGTAAGTGTGAAGGAAAGGAATGCAATGTCATTATTGATAGTGGAAGCACAAAAAATCTCGTGTCTAATGAAATGGTAAGAAAATTGCAGCTAAAAAGGAAGAAGCACCCGAATCCATATCGGATAGCATGGGTACATGATGACAAGAATATTTTGATCAGTGAACAATATGAGGTAAAATTCAAGATAGGAGGCTATTATGATGAAGTTTTTGTGATATTCTCCCAATGAATTCCTATCATATTATTTTAGGAATACCTTGACAATTTGATAGGAAGGTAGTGCACGATGGTTATACCAACACATACACATTGACGAAGGATGGGGTGAAACACAAATTGAAGCCATTGAAATAAGAAATAGGGAAGGTTTGCAGCAATGAAAGGTCTTGTTTGTTTGATGAAATCAAAATTTTAAATGATATGAAGCATGAATATGTTGGATTTAACACTAATCGTAATGAAGATGAGAAAGATGATTTGCTAATACGATTGGGAGCAATTGAAAGAGAGTGGAATGAAAAAAATTCAGCTAATGAAAAAGTTGCAACCAAAGGTAAAGAGGTAATTTCAGATTTTAGTACACATTTTGATGATATTGAGAATGTAAAAGTAGAGTCAAAGGTTGCAGCAATAAATCCTTTGGAAGTAGATGAGAGTGGTGAACTCACTAAGGTGGAAATAAAGTTTTCTTATGATTGTTTGATTGAAAGTATTGAAAATGAAGATTCCTTGATAATAGATCTTAACTATTTGATACAAAATGTAGAGAATGAATCTATGTATTGTGGTTCTAACACTAAATTGGGTGTTCAAGATCAAATTGCAGCAACAATATGTCTTTCTGAAGGCATAATAGGAGTGACAAACCACATTGTAAACCAGGTAAAGGAGGAGGAAAAACATATAGCAACAAGAGAGGTAATACATGATTTGTATTTTACTCAAGAGGGAGATGTAAGTACATTATATTAGTCTGATTTTGATAAAGCGCATTGGTGGGAGGTTAATTTTGATAACACAAGTTTCATGAGGAGCATAAAAAGAGGAAAGTTGAGAGTGACTACTAATGTGAAGTTGTATGATTGGTTGAGTAGGAAATTCCTAGTGAGAAAAGAGGAGAAATAGATCTAAGAAAAATATATAATTTTCAAGTGTTTATGGCGTTCACTCATGAAACATTTCTTTTCTACTGTGGGTCTCTCATGCAACAACATCCATGGTGACTTGCAATCCTGTGTCAACAAAAAGGTTGATTTTTTGAATTGTGTAATTTTGGATTTTTAAAGTGGATTAATTTTTGGCTTGGATTACATGTTGAGGATGGATAAATTTTTATCTTCAAATATTTAAACTTCTCAATTAAATTTCTTTGCAACTTTGACAAGTTGACTAGGGTGAAAAAGCAAAAAAAGCGATTTTAAATATATTTAATTACAAAATATTTGAGACACAATATGAGGTGTTGGGATTTAATTTATGGAGTTTTAAAACACTCAATAATGATTAATAAATAATAGGGACTATGAAAGTGGGCACCCAAACTTGATTTTTGATTTTTTTCTTCTTCAGGTGTCAAAAGGAGATAAAAAAACTAAAAGACTCCTATCTTTAGTGGACTACTAGAAATCAGTTTTAATTGTTTTTTAATTATTTTGTTTGAGGATTTTGATGTGTAGAAAGAAAGGGCCATGCCATATTGAAGAGGGAAAAATAAATCATGTGAAATTAATTTCATGATAGGGTGTGAGAAGAATCTAAAAAACAACTTTTCATTGAAGAATTTTTGAAGAAGAATTGGGACTTGGAAAAGCAAGGGGGAGGTATGGTATTCTCTTAGACAGTTCTCTTGGGTGTTTGTTGCAGGTTTGGACTAATTTAAAATAGTCCATGAAGGTTTCAAAATAATAGAATTGAAGCTATAGAAGTTGGAGGTGGAATTTAAGTGTTGGAAGATATTTTTGTTTGCAAGAGCTCACATAGTTGATAATAGTTTGTCTTTGAATGTATTTAATTTGCATATAAAATTTTTGTAAGAATATTATTTGATATATATCAGTCCATTTATGATGAAAACTAGTGTAATAAAAATTTTTTAACTAAGAATTTTAATGGACTCATGTGCAAATAAATTGTTGAGTTTAATTTGCAATTTCTTTATTTTGTTTAAGCTATTATTTTGAGGATTTTAGAGAGGGATTTGAGAGAAATAAATCCTCTCTAAATTATATTTAGATTTGGAGTTTACCAAATTAAATTTAATTACATTTCTAAAGAAATATTGATTTGATTTCAATGAATCAATGCTTATTTATATAGGAGAAACCAACATTTATGGGGGTTACCTTTTTTCTTCCTAGGGTCATATATCATATTAAAATTGCACCATAATACTAAATACATTTTATTTTAAAAAATACTACCTCTACCTCACATATTAACATTTTCAATAAAAGATAATTAAAACGCACAATTGACAATGTCAGCCTCTAATTTTATCATTATTTTTTAATAGAAGGTTAGTTAGAGTAGTTGAAGCTCCACTTGCCTCTCCATTGTTTGAGCCATAAAAGACAACTATTAATTATATTGAGCCTAAAAAATAAAGTCAACAAAGACAATTGTGAATTATAATAATTTTATGGGTATTTTATGTTTATCAAGAATTCTAAGAAAATTCATAGTTCATGCAATCTCTTTGATTGTTTTCCAAACACATAAATACAAATTGCAACATACATCTTATATTTTTTGTATAAAATGCATAGATCACAACCATTAAATTAATTCAATTTGTAATACATGGCAATAACAATAAAATTGTGTTCATTAAAAATACAAAGATAAAGAAGAATATCTTAAGCTTGAATAGATTAATGAATCAACATAGTTGAAACTAAATAATAATGCATATAACTAAAGTTGAGAATTTGATTTTATATGGATAATTAGTTAGAATTGATTGTTATGTACAAAGAGAAATGGATCTATTTTATATTTTATGACACATATTTGAATATATTAGTATAAATGCATACATACACTTACGAAGTCACCTCATTTAAATGAGACATCAATCAAATATGGACATGTCTCATTCTACATACTTAGAAAATACCTTGGAGTTAATCTCATCAATATCTCACATCCATCTATTCCTATGACTAGTCACTAGATCATAATTGTGCATTGGCATTATATTGAGTATATTAACAACTCTTTTCTATTTTAATGTTGTTATAATACACAGTATGCATGTTTTTTGAATGCTTTAGTCAAATTTTTGTCACAATCTTTTATACATAAGATATTTTAATTGTATATGAGTATGACATAAAAAAATAATGTATCCATTCCTTTCAAATAATTATAGTGATATTAAAATATGTTCTTCTTAATAGAAATTTAAGTAAACTAAATTTCTTATGATTGATATTTTTTATAGTCATTTTTGGTATTTTTGTAAATAACTATTCATATTGATAAATTATGGTACATGTTTGAAAGTCATTTACTTTTAATATATTAATCAAAATCTCTTAAATTATTACATCCATGAGATTGTTATAAACTAAATAAGCACCTAAAAATTCTATTGAATGACCGACACATAAATAATTTCTATTGATCAAACACTTCATAAACTAAATTTAACAAAATTATAATCATATAATATGTGACCAATTTAACTATTTATATTTATAAATATCAACCATCCAATTACACTTTTAAATACTTTTAGTTGTCATATAACCTTTTCATAAATACTTTTCAAAAGTTTAAATATTAAAATGAGTATGTTAAAGAATTTCCAATTAAACATGATATAATATTTGGTAGTTAAGTCCATGGTTTTTCTTGTCATTAAATGAGGAAGGATGACAAACATAAAAGAGATTTGGAGGGAATATAAGCTGCCAAGAAAATTCAACTAAAAGGACAAAGTATATGCATGTGGGAATATACAGGTGTCATTTTAGATCCTCACTTTAATTTCATGAGGACCACTTTTATCAAAAAGTAAGGTGAAATGTCTACCCACGTGTATTAAAAAGTTAGAAGAAATGAGAAAGATGAACAACTTTTTGAATATTCAAAGCTCTCAAAAATCTTCATCTTTTTTTAGATAAATTAGGTTTTAAAGTTTGTGTCCAATCCAAATTTTACTTTTATCTAAATGGTAGGTATCACTTATTTTATTACAATATAATCATGTGTCCATATTAGGTGTTATAGGATAATAGATTATACACAATTTTTTATTTTTGAATTGTGCTTATAACAAGAATGGCTTGACTTGGCAAGGTTGACTTGTATTTAATAAGAAGACAATTTGTCCCAATAGATAATATAGATTGTATGTTAGGTAAGGTTATCTATCCCTTATTTAGGGTCTATGAAGAAATTTCATAATTCAACTATGAAAATAGTTTGAATTTTTAAGGGAACTTCAAATATTGAAAAATAGGAAGATAAAATTATTATTACTTTTTTTAGACTGTAGGAATTAGAATTGGGTAGCTGTCCTCTTATAAACTACAGTGTGTCCGGTAAATTTTTTTCATGTGATTGGTGATGTTGGCATGACACGCCCTTCGATACCATGGGGACGGTGGGGAGACTAGACCTCATGACCTCTTGCCTACAACAAGATGCTTTAGTCAATTGAGCTAGGCCTACCGCCCTAGGAAGATAAAATTTTAATATTATACACCTTTCATATTTTTCTTTTAAAATATGATATATATAAATTATAGGAGGGTAGGTGGGTTGGAGGTATAAGTGGTTCAAATAATGGTAAATTAATATTGAAAAAAATAATTATGACATTTGTGAGAAACAAAAGTATTAATTTAATATAGAATAAGTATTATTAGTTTATACAAGAGACAATAATACTTATATATTTGGTAGGTTTTATTAATTGATAATAAATGAATCAAAGAGAGAGAAAAATTGAAATAGTTTGAGTAGACTTTCTAATATATATTTTTTTCAAATTTATTTCAAAATATTGAAATCACTTTATCTATCATTCTATAGTATAATAGTTGAACAATGTTATTAGTTGATGTAGGCTATTTACTATTGATAGAATCTCTTTTTCATTCATTTTCATTATAAAAAAGTTAATAGTGAAATCCATTGATTTCATATCACTATTTGATTATATTCATTGAAATGACATTATTATTTTTAGTTGGTAACAAATGCACCAATGAAAAAGTAGAATTAAAATAGAATGGTTATTGGATAATAGTTATGAATAGTGCTATTAGTATGGTTGATATAATTTATTTTCTATTTATTTCTACTATAACATGGTTAATAGTAGAGTTAATTGATTTCAAATAGAAATGACATTATTATTATTTTCATGATAAAAGCTAATAGTGAAATCAATTGATTTCATATCACTTTTTGATTATATTAATTGAAATGACACTATTATTTTTAGTTGATAACAAATGCATCAATGAGAGAAGTAGAATTAAAATAGCTTGGCTATTGGATAATAGTTATGAATAGTGTTATTAGTACAATTGATAGAATCTATTTTCTATTTATTTTTAATATAACATGATTAATAGTGATTAATAGTAGAGTCAATTGATTTCAAATAGAAATGACATTATTTCTTTTAGTTGATAACAAATGAACCAATATGAAAGTAAAATTAGAATAGATTGATTAGATTTTGTAATTTTATTTTTTTCAAAATTTTTCTAAAATTTAAAAAATATATTATCATTTAATTATTAAAAAATTAAAAGATTAAATGATATGCCAAATTGCATATTATTCCTCTAAGAAGCTCTACTTCAAAGAAAAAAAAAAAAAATAAAAGAAAAAGAAAAAAGTTTGAAAAATTGAATGATTCTTTTCTTGGCTTATTGAAAACTTAGACTTTAATTTTTTTATGATTGCACATGATATTGATCTAAGAATGTTAGAGTTTGTTAAATATCATGCCATAGCCAACTCAACATTAACTTAAATTTTTGGTAGTTGTCTTTGATGTTTTGTTGGGTGTTGTTTGTTGGTTGTTCTGTTTAGTTATCTTTTGATACAACTTTCCTTTTTGTAAAGGGTTTCAGGCCCCTTCAAAACCTGCTTTACCTCTAATAAAAAACATTAACTTAAATATTAAATTATAATTTTTATTTTTTTATTAAGGGGTAACTGCTTTTGATCAGGAGCTATGAATTGGTGAGGTCATAAACAAGGGACCTCATCCCTAATTTAAACATTCAACAATCCAATCCCATAGGGGTTTGAACCTTGATGGAAAAAACAACACAACTTAACCATCATACCATGTCACTATTGACTATTAAATTATATTTTAAATTTGCACATATTTATAGATTTTTTACCATTTTAAAAAATATTGTAATTTTTTTATATGAACATTTTAGATTATATTTAACTGTATTTTACAATAAAATATATTTAGTTTTTTAATTATTATCATAAAATAATCAAAGTTAAATTATATAAAGCATATTTAATTAATTTAGTTTCTTGGTGGGATTTGAACATCAAGACCTTAGTACCTAGAAACTCTCTGCAGTTTGAATGAAAATTTATTCTTGAAGCTTTGTTGATTTTTTTACGAGGGTTATGTGTTATTATTGTGATTCAACTCAAGTTTGTTAATAGTTTTGTTAGATCTCTATTAACATAAAGAACCCTAGAATCAACATGTCAGTGTGGGTTGTATACATGCTAAATATGAGATATCTTCATTTATACAAAGTCCAAACAATTAAAATGTTTGCTATTCTCCACTTTCTATTCAATCCATCTATGAGTCTCAATTAGATTCAAAAAATACCAAATCAAATAACAGACAACAATTTTTTTTAGATCAATTGAATAAAAACTATGACTAAAAAACTCATTTTTCTATTTAAAAAAGATGGTATAAAAAATTCACTTACAAAAACCCATCACCTTTCATTCCTTCCTTACCTTTCACACTTCACATGCTACAAATTAGTGACTCTTACATTGTTGCCATTCAAACAAGATGCCCATACATATATAAATGCTAATGGCTATTTACCTCAAAGAAAATTGAAAAGTTTAATATAACTCAATTAAGTTTAGATGTTTAATATTATTATTGTTAGCACACTTTTAAAGCACCAAAGGTTGATTGCTTGAATTACGCCACACATTTAAAGATTAAAGAGTGATTGCTTGAATTACGGCTTCACCTTAAGCCACTCATGATTTACTCTTTTTTTATAGTGGAATTAGATTCTTTTCATTGGTATTCCTTTTTCCTTGCCCAAAAAAGTTTGTATCTCTAATGAGAACCTTCATTAGCTAGTAAATCTTGTTTTCCTAAACCTAAATCATGAGGGGCCATTTATGGGTTTTTGTTATTATTTGGAATTTAAGTCTTTAGATTATTGAAAAAGGTCCCACTTCTTTCTTATCCTAACTCAAGTACATGTTATGTCAAAAAAAAATCCTAATGAATCAATAATAAGAACCCCTTATATTTCTTGTTTCACTATATTTCTTGTTTCACTTAGATATCATAATATTTCTTTGTCAAAGCAATGCTATCACTTAATGAATCTTGAGATTTTAATCTATCTCAAATCAAAGAAAACAAGAGGGAAACCTCATATGGTTATTTTAAAAAATTAAATAATAACATATCTTTTATATAGATCTTGGCTAGGAGGATGGCGTTTTCGAGCTCCGTTGGCCGAGCTAGGGCATCTGTGCCCTAGCTCGTTCTCTGTGTTCTCTTGTTGGTGCGACGAGGGGGGGTGCTTTCTGTTTTTGGGGTGTTGATCTTGTTGTTTCCTCTTTCCTTTGCTATTGGCTCTCCTTGGCGCGCGATGGTGGAATTTTGGCTTGTGCAGACAATTTGGGCCTGCATTTGTTGTGTGTGAGAGGCGGCGACCAGGTGGTTTGGTGTGCTATCATCTAGTGAGGCTCTGTCAGCCTGCTAGGCCCACATGGGGCTGTGTTCACTAGGTGAGGTGTGATTGTTTGGTGTATGTGGTGGAATTTCTTCTTGGGTTGTGTATTGTGATGATTGGGTGTTGGGTTCTTTTTTGACATTGAAACATTTGAGTTTTGGCAGGCAGCGGGTGGACCCAGAGGGGTATTGTGCTAACCCTCGTGTGGGTGTTGTTCTCTTTTCTCTCAACCTGGGGCTTGCATGCCAACTTAGGGTCTCGTTCTGGTTCATGTCTCATGGGGAAACATCTGGGGTTAGCCCCAAGATGGACTTTCGCTTAGCTTCCAAATCGAAACCTCCGACATAGGGTGCAAAGGTCATGGATATTATTTTGTTTGCATTAGATCAAGAGATGAATGGTTCTGGGTCGTCTAAAGGATCTAAGATTACAAAGATTAATGGATGCTTGGAAAGATGTAAAGAGAGACCGGAATTGGTTATCCCAATGGAGTTGCTGGCAGATGATATTGAATATTATTCGAGACACTCCTTTTATTGCAAATTTATGGGTTTAAGAGTCTCGTTGCAATTTTTGGAATCATGGGCTCAGAGAACCTAGCTGCCAGAAGGAGAGATGGAGATTAGACTCCTAGCGAATAACTACTTTATGGTTTCCTTTGATTGCATGGCTGATCAGAATAGGATTTTTGAGGGCGGTCCCTATTTCTATAACCAAGTGGGCTTGTTTATGAAACCATGGCATGCGGGCTTCAATCCGACTAAAGAGCTCCTGAATAGGGTTCCTGTTTGGGTGCAGCTACCATGGTTTCCAATTGAATGTTGGCGAGAGGATGTTCTACATTTGGTGGCTTCAATGCTTGGTAAACCAGTTGGGTCTTCGCAACAGACACAGTTTAAAAAGGTAATGACTTTTTCCCGTATCTGTGTAGAAATAGATTTAAGCATGCCATTTCCAAATTCTGTGGAAGTGAGTACAGGATCCTATACATGGGTGCAATAATTAGACTATGAAACTCTACCTTTTCGGTGCTGAATTTGTCATGAATATGGACACCTGCAGCGCAGGTGCCCTAGGGCTAAGCCAGTGGTGACCCAATCTGTCCAAACTCCTCGCAATCCACCTAGGGTTGATAAGGGGAAGGGGCCTATTCCAGGTGATGGTACTGGAGAGGATGGATATATCCCTGTCAAAGCTCATAATAGGAATTAGGGGCAGAAGAGGACTCTGGGGGAGAGGCAGGATGATGATAATTTTAACAGGTTTGAGGTACTAGATGATCTCAGCCAACAAGAAGTGAATCTAGGATTGATGAACTTGGTTTAGGATGCTCTAGGTTCATGAAAGGTTGGGCCTCCTTCGGAAGCTATGCAGGATGTGCAAGAAACGGGTGCTGGGAAGATGGACATGGATCATCAATTGATTGTTCAGGTTGGATTGGATCCTATTAGTGGAATTTTGACGAACGGGGGAGAGGGTTCTCCTTTGCCCATAAAGAATGGTTCAGAAGTTGGAAAGAGATCTTTGTCCTCTTCTTGCATGGGTATTCAACAAAAGGACCCAAAGAAAGGGGTTGGTGAGAAGAATCCCAAGCTGTGTAGGCAAAAGGTTATGGAGAAGATTAAATCAACTGGGGAAACTCTAGTGGAGTCAAGGGCAGTCAAACCCCTGGATTCACATTTTTTGAGTACCTAGAAATGATTGTTCTATCATGGAATGTTAGGGGCTTGAACAGTGGCCCTCGACAAAAATTTGTTCATGATTTGGTTAGGAATCAATCTCCGGATGTTCTTTTTCTTCAGGAAACTAAATTATCTGTGGAGAGTATGTTGAATTTGGTACCTAAGTTGTGGAAGTATGGAGAGTGTCAGTGTGTTGGTGCTCATGGTGCTTCCCAGGGGGTTGCTTGCTTATGGAACCCCCGAAGGATTTGCCCTCTTTGGTGGCTATCTTCTAGATCCTCTATTTCCTTGGTGGCATCTTGCTTTGTGACAGGGGAATGTATTATCCTCTCTAATGTGTATGCGCCTATTGATTATCAGGGTAAACAACTTCTTTGGTCCCATCTTCAATTTTTTCGCAGCCTAGCTCCTTACCACTCGTGGATTTTGGCTGGGGATCTCAATGTTATTGTGGAGTTGTCTGAGAAAAGGGGTGGAATTGCTAGGTTGGATCCTTTTGCACTGCTTCTTAGGGATAACATTTCTGATCTAAATCTTATTGATGTTCAGCCCATTAATGGTCGTTTTACATGGAATAATAGGAGAATTGGTGAGGATTGTGTTGCTGAGAGGCTGGATCGGTTCTTGGTCTCTTGTTATTGGGTTGGTGACTTGTGGTCTACTTGCTCTGAAATTATGGATTGGAGGGGTTCTGACCACTAGCCTATCAAGCTTAGTATCATCTCTACTCGGGTGCCTCGCTCTCCTTCCTTCAAATTCTAGCTTATGTGGTTACGGGATTCTACTCTTTTTGATCAAGTGGCTGTGTGGTGGAGAATAGGTAGACCTTCCTTTGGTACTGCAATGTATACCTTTTCCAAGCTTCTTCAGTTTGTCAAGTATCAACTTAAAAGGTGGAATCGGTGTTGTTTTGGTAATATTTTTCATGATAAGGCTGCTGCTCTGGAAGAGTTAAATAATGTCACGAGATTGATCCGGGAGAATGGGATTTCTGAGGATCTTTTGAAGGAAGAAGCTAGGACTCTGAAGATGGTGGAGGAATGTGAATTATGAGAAGAGGTTTATTGGAAGCAAAAGGCTCGGGTTGATTGGCTACAGGAAGGGGACAAAAATACTACCTTTTTCTTTAATTATGTGAAGGCTAGGAGGCATGGTAATTCCATCTCTATGTTGGTTAATGACAGGGGGGATCGTGTTGTCTCGTTTCCAGAAATCGTGGCTGAAGCTTCACAGTATTTTGCTACTCTATTCAGAGAGAATTCTCAAGGGGGTTCTGTCAAGGAGGAACAGGTTCTTTCTTGTATCCCTCAGTTGATTTTTAGGGAGGCGAATGAGTATCTGATGAGGGAGATTTCCCTTGAGGAGCTAGAGGAGATTGTGTTTCAGATTAAGAGAGAAAAAGCTCCTGGTTCTGATGGCTTCCCAATAGAATTCTTTCAAGAATTCTGGGATATCATAAAGATGGATCTTTTGGCGGTTGTTCAGGAGTCCTGGAGGAACAAGAAAATGTTGTGTGCTCTTAATTACACTTTCATTGCTCTCATTCCCAAGTGTGAAGGGGAAGATAGGTTAACTCAGTTTAGGCCTATTTCCCTTTGCAATGTGGTTTATAAAATTATTTCTAAGATAATGGCTGAGAGATTGAAGAAGTGGTTTAAAGTGTTGATTTCGGAAGAGCAGAGTGGATTTTTTGTGGGTCGACAGATTTTGGACGGGGTTGTTATTGCTACTGAGACCATCCACTCCATGGCCAATTCCCATGAGAAGACAATGTTTATTAAGTTGGATATGGCTAAGGCCTATGACAGGGTTAGGTGGTCCTTCCTTTGGAAGATCCTTGTTGCTTTTGGATTTTGTGAAGAATGGATCCAATGGGTCATGAGTTGTGTTACGCCAGTATCCTTCTTGGTATTGATAAATGGTGATCATTCTAAACTTTTTGGGGCTTCTAGGGGTTTGTGTCAAGGGGACCCTCTCTCCCCATACCTATTTCTTCTTCTTGCTAAAGGTCTTGGGCGTTTGTTGAAAAGAAATGTGGGGTTAGGCATCATTCAGGGTTGGCACTGGGGTGGAGATTTTCCTCCGCAGTCTCATTTGTAGTTTGTTGATGATACTGCTTTGATGGGGATGGCCACTGTCAGGGAAGCTACTTTGTTGAGGCAGTTGTTGGATGTTTACCTTGTGGCTTCAGGGCAATTGATTAATGAGGATAAATCTTCCATCTTCTTCTTTAATATGCCCGCCCCCATTCAGAGGAGAATTGCTAATATTTTGAGGTTTCAGATAGGGGTTCTCCCCTTTACTTATTTGGGCATTCCAATTTCTGTTGGTCGTCTTCCCAAGGGTTCTTGGTAGAATATTATTGATAAGTTCTGGGTGAAATTCAATCATTGGACACATAGATGGTTGTCTTTCACTAGGCGGGTTCAACTTCTTAAGTCAGTTGTGCAAGCACTCCCTACTTATAGATGTATGCTTCAAGTGGCTCCGGTGGGGTTCCTTAAGGAGCTGGATTCTCTTGAAAGACATTTTTTATGGGATAGATGTCTGTCATCCTCCAAGTGGAGCCTGGTCAAGTGGGAAGATGTGTGTAGTCCAAAGCAATATGGTGGTTTGGGTCTTCAGCAGTCTACAATGTTTGGAGTGGCTATGGTTTCCAAGCTTTTCTGGAGATGGTGTGTGGAGCAAGATCAGTTGTGGGCCAGGATATTATCTCATAAGTACTTCCCCAACGTCCATCGGCATGATCTCCTCAAGTACCCTCTTGAGGG
>VDFB02152168.1:0-27717 GCA_007258455.2 Sequoia sempervirens
AATTTTACATGTGGATTAATGAATATTACTTTAAGATAGTTATAGATATGCAATTGTTGTGTGTACTAACATTGTTATGTAGATATAATTAGAGCCTAGAAAGTTGAGGAAGACTCTACCAGCTGGTTGTTTGCCATAAAGGTTAGCAAGGTGACCATTCAAAGGTCAATGGAGGGAGATTCCTAGTTCAAATCAAAGAATTGTAACTGCCTTGTAAATGGTCTTAATAGTTTTTTGAGTGAATATAGGAGCTATTGTTATGCTAGATCCGGCTTGACCAGATTCCACGTATGCATAACCTCCTCTCCACTTTTTATGCTTTCTCTAAAGTGGTGTCCTCCTAATCCGTTGGAGTTGATCACCTTGCTAAGTAGTTATTTAGTAATTTTTCTTCCTATAAATAAGACTCGAATGATCCTTCTCAGAAGGTTGATTAATCTGATGTTGTACTCGCATTCTTAGTTTTTCAATAATATAGTTATGTTGCTCGATTGTACTCATGCTTTCCAATGAATAAAATGAAGTTATAAGTTCATGCATCTAAGTTTACATTTGTCTTAAGGGATACTCATCCAAGGGGGGCCACTTGGTGAGCATTCCATCCTTTAGTTTATTTAGTACTTTATGTTCAGCAATTAGTTAAGAATATAGCAACTAATTGTTCCTACAGCCACTAGAATTTCATTTTGTGACTGTTCTTGCAGCCAAAGCAGATAGAGAGTTTCCTATTTGTTTGCTCAAATTTTCATTTATGTCATGTACTTCAGCTTAGTATAGTTATTGGTTGATTCTCAACACTTATGTTATTCCTTTCCAAGCAATTTACTTTCAACATTGTGTCTTTCTTAGTTGTAGAATGAGCATGGCTACTATGGATTCCTAGTGCCTATACTGTGCTGACCCATTTCAAGTCTACGTCCCTAGGTTGGCAAGTTAAATGTACCTTCAAGATGATTAAGATAGCTATTCAAATTAGATGTCCAATCTCTGAATCACAGTTGTAAGGGATTAGTTGTTAAATCATTGTAGGAGGCCAACACCCACCACAAACTAGAGCTTATTTTAGAATACCACAAGCAAAGGTGAGGACCTAGAAGAGGAGAAGGAAAAAAATTGAGAGAAGTGATGATACACCTATGAAAATGGGATATGAAAAGTAGAAAACGGAATAGAAAAGCATACAAGAGCCATTAGAGGTTTGTATAGAGAAGGTACAATAGGTTACACTATAAATATATATCTTCCCTCTCCTAGCTTTATCTCTTTTAAATTCTTCCTTGGATTCCATATTGAATTAGCACATAAGTAAATGATAAATCATTGGTGAATCATTTTTGGAAATATTGAAGTTGTTTAGCATCAACTAGTAAAGTTGTTTAGCATCAATTAATAAATATTCAAGATAAACCATGAAGGACGGAAATGAGAAATGCTAGGGCTAACCAATTAATAAGCATATATGTGAATAAATGAAGCATACATGTGAATAAGTGAAGCACAAGTACTCAAATACGCATAAGCCTTGAAGTATACACATGAATACATAGTATATGCATTAATACAAAGTATATGCATGAATACAAGGTATACGCATGAAAACACATAAGTCGCAAAGTATACATTCGAATACATGTAAGTCACATAGTATACACATAATTTGTAAAGTATACACTTGAATACACGTAACTCATATCTATTGAAGCATGGATTTATAAAGCAAATACGGACACCATAAATAAAAAATATTTGTATTAACCAAATAGCCATGTAGGCATACATCAATATATGTTGATATAAGTATAAAATATATACAAAATAGCCATATAGGCCTACAAGAATGCCATATAGGCATATAATTTCAAATATATGCAATACAAAATATGTCCAAAAACTCCATATAGGGATACAACAAAGGACCTTGGAATCAAAATTCATTGCCCTTCAGGATCTCAAAACAAACTCTTTCCCTTTGTTGGTTGGTTGGATGGCAATAAGTATGTCACTTGTTTACTTTGAGGTCAAGGGGTGCTCCTGGTGCTCCTCCTAGGGTTTAGTTCCTCATCAAGCCTTATCTATTACAATAACAAGTAAAGACATTAATATATAGAAATTACATCATAAAAAATGATATATTTAACAAAATAATCACTTATCACCACTAGAAAATCACTCTCCTCAAGGGAAATATTCACATGCCCCATGTTGTGGCGTGTTGAAGTCCTATAGAAACCATCCAAAGAGAAATTAAACTATGAATCAATAATCATTTTATTTTTCACTAACTAACAACTATAACAGTGAATGTAATTTGAAATTTACTAATCTGCCTCATACCCCTATGAGAGGCATTGAGGAATCTATAGTAGAAGAAACACCAAGATCCATTTCCCTATGAACATCTAGAGGTGTTTCAACTTGTAACATCTAAAAATAAAACAACAAATTATTCAATCACAAAAACTACAATAGTGATGCAAGTCATGGCTTATAATGTATGAGATAATGAACAAAATTTTGAGTACTTATTGAAGTATATATTTCTTACTATCATGCTTACTAATTTCCCTATCCATAACTTGTTCGAAAGCACCTATTTTAGGATTTTATCCATAGCAACAAGGCGGTGAACTATTTGATAAAATGCTTTGGTAGACATGTATGAAAAATGTGGTAGCATAGAGAAAGCAGTGAACTGTTTGAAAAAATGCCTCAAAGAAATGTGATCTCATGGTGATGGAATGCCATGACAAAAAAATGTGTCATGGCATTCCATCACCATGAGACCGCATTTATTTGAGGTATTTTTTCAAATAGTTCATTTCCTTTTTATGGTATTATGCCAAGATGGGGTGGATGGTATAGTGTGGTCTTGGTTATGAGATGGAGGGGTCATGACATGAAGAGGGAGGGGTGGGGATATGAACAAGTGGAATAAGAGATGGAAGCTTCCATGGATTGGTAAATTGAGGATGAGGATGAGGACCTTGAAAAGAATTTGCAGGGGAATTTTGGCTAAAGGCTTGATTTCTATTCTTAAGGCAGTGAATTGTTTGAAAAAATACCTCAAAGAAATGTCGTCTCATGGTGATGGAATACCATTCCATCACCATGAGACGACATTTCTTTGAGGCATTTTTTTCAAACAATTCACTGCCTTGTCTATGTTATTGCTTACTATTATTCTTTGATATATTTTTTCAAACCATCCATAGTTTGTTGGAAAGAACCTATTTTAGGCTTTTAGCCATAGCAGCAAGGAAGTGAACTATTTGAAAAAATGCTTTGGTAGACATGTATGGAAAATGTGGTAGCATAGACAAGGCAGTGAGCTATTTATAAAAATTCCTCAAAGAAATTGGGTATCATGGTGATGGACATCACCATGAGACCACATTTCTTTGAGGCATTTTTTCAAACGCATTACCTTGTCTATGCTATTGCTTACTATTATGCTTTCATAGATTTTTTCCAAGCATCCATAGCATAGACAAGGTAGTGAACTGTTTGAAAAAATGCCTCAATAAAATGTGGTCTCATGGAATTCCATGGCAAGAAAATGTAATTGGCAGTTGCTCCTAGTTATTACTTGTATTATGTGAAGTAATTGCATCACTGCTTATGTTAACTTTCTAAAAAACTATATTTTAATTGAAATTTTGTCATCTATCAACATCTAGTTATTAGTTATGCAATGTGAAGTAATGCTTTGAGTTTGAAATATGTGCAATGCAATGTAATCATCGATATGAATATAAAATACACAAATCTATTAAGTACAATTCAATAGTTAAACTATTTATTCTATTACCTACATGAAGGTTTGTACTCCACTAGCATTGGGAGGTGTTCCCGTGAAACCTCCAATATTAACCTATTCAACATCCAAAATCAGATATTAGAATACCATTCATATAACAGTGCTATTCACATGTAATATTTATAATTGTTTACTAGTTACATACCTCAGCAGTAGATGCAATTGGGTACAAAATAGGTGTAGGGCAGGTGTAAACAATATCAACACTATGACCCTGAAATTTTATTACAATCATTAAACTAAATTAGATAATATTGCATTTCAAAAATAAAATTTAATAAATTAAATTAAATGAACATGCTAAAATTTACTTGAGTATCCAAGCCAAAACCCTCATTCAAAATGTCATCTATCATCGCCAACTAGGCAACTGCAGACATATCCTGCGCACCACCCTTCTGACTATCTATGGGTTCAAATGTACAAGTCAACCTGGAAACCTAAAAAGAATGGGGTGGAACCCTACCCCTCGAACTCTCCCCTAGCTAGCATTGTACTACAAGACTGGCATGTTGGATGATACTTTGGGTCAGAGAGCTAATAGAATGTAAAGTATCCACCTCATCACTCTCCTTCATGACGGAAGGGATAGCAGCGTGCTCATAAGTTGGCCTAGCGAGTGCTCATCTCCCTTGTCATTGAGGATCCTGACGTGCACCTAGTCTATCCTGTGTTGACCCACCACCTCTCCCCTAAAATTCCATCATATCAAAATAGTTGGGGATTTTATTGAGGATGAACTCACAGTAGAGTTTCCTCAAGAATATTGGGGACCACATTATTTTTGCATGGTGGATGGTCAAAACCCATCCACCACCTCTTCCAAAAATTATTCCTAATCCCTTGGTGTTTGCACCAATGGATAGGAAACCTCTTGCTATTAAGGTCAATAGTTTTATTTTTACATGGGTTAGTGAATAGTGATCACAAATCATATCTTGTAATTTTTTCATATTTTACTTCTTTGTATGATAATTTATTTGCATAAAAATTCTTGCACTCATGCCTCTTATTTTCCCAACCTCTTAATTTCTTGCTAATTACATCTACATGTGTTAACATGGATTGAAGTGAATTTGCAAGTGTTTCTTTCCAAGGTTGAACTTACAAGATCGTTCAACCTCACGATTAACTCAATTTTTTTTTGTTGTTTTCAAATTTCCCCCATTAAGTTTTGCTAAGTACTAGGAGGATGTTGAAGAATTGTTGGAGGAGTTTGTTGTTGTGGTTGTTCAATATTTTGTTCATGTGATTGTTCATGAGGAGGACAAGGATTTTGAGGAGAAATTTCAAGTTGATTTTTAACTCCTATAAATTAAAGAAATGAACATAAAAAACAATCTAAATTTACCTATTTAACAACAAATTCACAAAAAAAAAAAAAAAAATCTTACTTATTCAACCTCCCCATTGACGTGGCAACATCCTGGTGAAGAAATTGCAAAGATTAGATGAATAAATTGCAAGATTTGATGCTTCCAAAATGTGAGTGTGCTATCACAAGGTTTGTTGGTTGTGAGCAAAAAAAAATGACAGTGAAAATAAAATGAATTTGATGTGCTTTTTTTTCTTTTTTATAACAGGCTATAACACACTCGCGTTATAAACGACTCTAATTCATTTTCCACCATTCTGATATGGGACCGAGAAGAAGAAAAGAGAGCGCATACACATTTTAGAGGCCACAAATTTTTGACTGCCATCTCCTCCCATCGACACTAGCGACCTCGTCGACTTCCAGGTTAGTTGAATTCTTCTTCTTATTTTGCTTTATATCTTTTTTTTTGTTTTTAATTAGTATTCAATTTTTGTTTGTTTAGTGTGTTTTAGTTCAATGTTCTTTTTTTTAATTGCATTTAAAAAACCAAAAACGTCAACGAAACAAAGAAATTTAAATTGTAAATTGAAAACCATAAAAATTAAACCTAAATTGAACACATTTAAAACTTAGAAATTTCAAAACCCTAGAAACCCTAGGTTACAAAATTTACATAGGTCCCTAAAAACTAATTTACATAGGTTAATCTTTGGACCTAAAACCTAAAACCCTATTTACCCTAATTTGCGTAAACCTAAAATGGGCTATTTACCCTAATTTACGTAAAACTAAAATGGGCTATAGATAGACTATGTGCAATATGGATAGAGCTAGACACATAAATGTTATTAAATCAAATAAATATTAAAATGTGAAACATGAATGATTTCTACCCATTTCTCTTATTTGGATGAGATCCTTTGTGAATTATGTAAGGATGCATTATGATCATATTTAAACCTTAATTTATAGGATGTTATTCATAAGATCTATAGGACAAGTGTGTAATCTAATTCCTATTTTAACTCTCATGTGTAGTGGCATTGTTCTAGATTAGGAAAACTAAATGTTGTACTTTCTCTAAACTAGTGTATCAAAGCTAACTTGTAGCATGAACATTTCAATTTGGAAAATTCAAATTACTTTTTTGAGAAACTTGTAGTTTAGGGTTTAGGGTTTAGGGTTTAGATCTCCTCTTCCTTTTTAAATCATCCAAGAGTGCTTAGAGGTCCAAATAGGTTCAAAATCCATCATAACTCAACAACTTACTTATAATTGAAATCTAAAATTCCTAATTGTTGATATATTGAAGCTATTCCTAGAATGTCACATATTTTATTCAAAGCACTAAGTTTAGGTGGTAGGGTTTCTCATTTACTTGTAAAAATTTATTCATGTGTCTTCTATATGTTTTCATGTCATCAAATCTCTAAATCTAAACCCTAAACCCTAATTTCTAGCATTCATTTTTTTGTAGGACCTTAAAATTAAATTTGTTGCCTTTCAATTCTATAACCAAAGGTTTATTTTCTAAGATTATTTATTTATTGAATTGATCAATTGATTCCTCACTTAGTGGCAGTTAGGTTCTTTTTTTGAAAAGTCATGCACGTCTAGAATTTATATAAATATTCAAAGGAAGAGTCTATGTCATAGGAACGTTTCAAAAAATATATGATTAGACAAAAAATTGGGTCTAGGGTTTAGGGTTTAGGGTTTAGGGTTTAGATCTCCTCTTCCTTTTTAAATCATCCAAGAATGCTTAGAGGTCCAAATAGGTTCAAAATCCATCATGTGTCTTCTATATATTTTCATGTCATCAAATCTCTTTAAATCTAAACCCTAAACCCTAATTTAGCATTCATTTTGTTGTAGGACCTTATAATTAAATTTGGTTGCCTTTCAATTCTATAACCAAAGGTTTATTTTCTAAGATTATTTATTTATTGAATTGATTAATTGATTCCTCACTTAGTGGTAGTTAGGTTCTTTTTTTGAAAAGCCATGCACGTCTAGAATTTATATAAATATTCAAAGGAAGAGTCTATGTCATAGAAACGTTTCAAAAAATATATGATTAGAAAAAAAATTGGGTCTAGGGTTTAGGGTTTAGGGTTTATCTCCTCTTCCTTTTTAAATCATCCAAGAGTGCTTGGAGGTCCAAATAGGTTCAAAATCCATCATGTGTCTTCTATATGTTTTCATGTCATCAAATCTCTAAATCTAAACCCTAAACCCTTATTTAGCATTCATTTTGTTGTAGGACCTTAAAATTAAATTTGGTTGCCTTAGGCAACTCCACCAAATTTTATTCCCTTAAGCCATGGAACATTTTTTCCTAGTCCACCTTACTAGACATAGATCCCCTTAAGCCATCCTATCACCCTAAATCGTAAATCAATGTCTTAAGGGGTCCTAATATGACATTTCTTAAGGGGATCAAAGAAGTTCTCAAAATTTTGTGAGTAGAGCTCAAGCTCATCTTTGTTTATTTTGTACATTGCAATTAGGTCACTAGCATATATCTATGTGTCCCTTTGAATGTATTCTATTAATCTTTCCTTCTTATAGTTGCATATATTCTTATTTCTCTCTTTTTTCCTTTATAAGTGTTGTTTACATGCCAAAGGATTCTATTTTTTTTATATTGCTTCATATAATATTCTCCTTGAAAGATCGATGTGGAAATACTTGTATGTTTAGTAGTTTAATCTTGTTTTTTAAAGTTTAATTATTAAGTGGTTTGTAGGAATTTTACATAATATTTTTTTATCATATTTGAGGTGGGTTTTTTGGGTTCCATGTATTTGCATGTTATTGATCAATGGTTTGTGAGTTTTGGGTAATCCTCCATTTTGTTTTTGAGCATAGAAATATTGTGGGAATTTAAGAATGCTTAAGGTGGAAGATCTTAAGGTGGAAGATCTTGGAGTTGGTGATGTGTTTTCATGTTTCATGGTTATGACTTGCAGATCTTATTTGGTATTATGAGACTATCCTCTAAGATTAAATTTCTATTTTCATGTATTATGTGGTCATGTAAAATGGAAGATTTTTCATGTTGGGTTCTTGCTTTTGGCTTCTTAGTTACATGAGAAAGTACTAGTTGTTTTGAATACTATTTAAAGTTCTTATGTTGGTTTCATTCTTTAAATCCATGGTTAAATAGAAGAATTGGATTATTGAACCCTCATTACATGTTAGTTGTAGAGTTGATCTCTTAGTGACCTAGAAGCTCCCAAAAAACCTTGTTCTTCTATTTGGATGTACAAAGTGATGGTTGTGGAATATTTTGGTTGCTTAAATTTCCTAGATAACCCTCTAGCATTTTTAGATATTTGTACTTGCATGTTATAGATTCATGATATTTGTACTTGCATTTTTTTGATTGTTGAGAATGAATAATTTTTCCTTCACTTTGGGATTAGCTAGACCTAGGAGAGTATTCCTAGAGGTAGCCTTTAACAATATTTAATCACAAATAAAGATATATAAAATATAAAAAACTATAATAGTATCTATATACATGAAATTTGAAAATTTAGATAAATCAATTTATGTCCTCGGATTTAATTAAATTTTGTCATACTTGATTAATACATCTATTCATTTTGAATTGTAGGACCTTAAAATGATGTTCTAGCATTTGAATTCCTCTCTCTTTTAAATTTTTATAAAATATATCAAAACAATATTGTACAAACTCAGATGAATGTAATCGATTATCACTTACATAAAAATGGTACTCTCTCAAAAAAATTCTATTATCTTTGTACTATCTTCACATGTCTATAAACAATGTGAACAAATATAGCTACTTGCATTGAATTATAATACTGTGATTGAATTTCTTCTTGTGGAGCAAGAGTATAATTTTCAGCAAAATCAACAACTGACAATATAGTTCCAATTGGGAATGTGTTTTTACATAAACGAAATTGATTATCAAGCCAATGAGCATTATGAGAGTGTTGAACATATTTAGGTACAAACTTATCTTTAAATTCATTAATAAAAGCATGCACACTAACTTTTTCCACAATTAGCTCAACCACGTTTTCCAGTTTTCCATCTTTTAAAGATACTCAACATTTTTAATTTTTTTTTACATCCACTAATTGTTGTCCAAATTCATCTAAACTACTTTCATGCATACATTCTCCTAATAATGAAAAGTTACCACATCTATCACATTCTCCAGAAATGCATGCTTTTAAAAAATGAGTTTCCATTTAAAGAGGGATCACAAAACAAACTTGCTATAAAATCTTTGATTCTTTCAGGTGGCATATTAATGCCACAAATGTCTGCATAATTTGGTTAGCATGCAAAAGTGCATCATTATGTATCAAAATATATCATAATAATAATGAAATTGTACATGAGTCTTACAACAACAAGAGATTAGTTTGCTTATTAATTCTAACATGCCAAGGTTTACACCTTTGAATGATCTTTGACTTATGTTAATATTCAATGGTAAGATTGAAGCATCTAAAAAATTTATATAATTAGGTTTGAGGTCATATCTAAGAGATGCTTTGGATGAGGTTCCGCAATTTTGGAACCCACCCTTAATTTTAAGACATCTCTAATGTTAGGTGATACTCTTGTATTATCATGCCAAAATTTATGATTAAAGATTTAATTTCATTAGTTAATTTCATGTCTGATCTTGGGAGTCTACCACTAAAACTCCAACATTGATTAATAGGATCCTTTTCAATACTTTCTCTTCTTTTAGCAGCTCTTATCAAAGTTCTAGGATTTACTTTTACACATTTACTAATCTTACTTAACATTCTTTTATTTGAAGTTGTTTTATCAACTAGAGCAGTTGTTATTGCACGACGAGCCACATTCTTATCTTTTGATCGACTTTTCTTACCAATAACATCAATAGCATTAGCAACACTAGATATGACTTGTTCTACTGAATCATCTTTCTTTTTTGATTTTACAAAAACACCTAATTTTTCATCACTTTTCTCATTTTCAACATTCTCATCAATTGCACCATGAGTTGACATTGGAATCCTAATTTCTTTCTATAAAAAACATTTTATATATTTTATTTCCATAATTTCTAATTTGTCTCGAAGAAACTTTACCACGAAGGTTATCTAGCACATTTGTTTCAATAGTAAAAAGCATTTTCACCTTCATCCATAGGAGTTTCATTTTCATTCACACAAGGGGTTTCATTTTCATTTTCAAATGTAAAAGGGATTTATTATCATTTTCATCAATATGAGGGATTTCATTCTCATTTACATTCTCATAAGATATAATTTCATCATTTTCTTGTTTCTGCATTGTTTCAACCCTAATATTATTGATCTCATCAATGGTGTATCCAGCTTCATCTAAACAAGCACTATCAATATTATGAAAACTTAGGTTTGAACACATACCTGGATAGATTGTTTGAATAGGTGCATTTTCCATATCATTGGGAGGTGGATTTGAAGACACTCCCGAAGTTGTTTGCTTATCATTCAAAGTTGAAGTTGAAGGCACAGTTGGGTTTGTCTCCGTAATTGCATTTTCTTCTATATTCACCATCTCCACATTTGCATCATCTACATTGATTTCATCATTCATGGCTTCCTCTTCAACATTCTTGGAACTAGATGCTTCCAAATCTTTCATTTTACGATTCCTTTCTCTCCTTTCCCTTTGTCTTTTTGCCTCCTTATCTTTATTTGGTTGAACTTCTTCGGGTGTCATTACCTTTCTACATCTTTTTTTTTGTCTTTGCTTATCACCCATGGCTACCAAACCATCACAAAAACAATAATTCAAGAAACTCATTTTCAAATTTCCACCTCCTTCAAATATTCAAATTAAACTTTGTACTATGAAGATCATTTTTTCTATAAACTCTGAAGTACAAAAACATCATGAGTACATCCAAAAATTCACTTTTTCCAAATCTTCTTTTAAAAAGTTTTTCCACTTGATTCCACTTCAGAAAATTCAACTTGCACTTTGTCTCTTCCAACAATTTGAATAGAATATGCCCTGCACAAGACAAATTTGCAATAAAAAATGCAGAAAATGACACTTTCGGACCGTACTACAGAAAATGAATGTTGCAGGAAAATTGTGTTTTACCAGAATTTTCTAAATTAGGGAAAAACGGTTATATTAGAAACATGTATGCGTTATGTCCAAGAAACGCATACTCATTTCATAACGCGTACGCATTACGTTTTCCCAACGGGTCAATGGGTAACGCGTATGTGTTATGAAACGCGTACGTGTTTCATTTGAATAACACATACGCGTTTCTGTAACGTGTACACGTTATTTAAAAATTGAATTTCCACACCACATCCAGCCTTGGTTTTAGGCTTGGGAAAGGCTTGGCAATCCGAGCCTTAGCCTTTGACCTGCAACTAAAAAACTAAGGTAGATTGAAGAAGAATGTCCAACTTTGACAGCATAGCTGATGGACTTTTTTTTTGAATGAATCTATAAAATTAAAATCCATTAGAGAACACAATGTCTACTTTCTAAATATATAAAAAAATTTAAGATTGGATTATGTTTGCTATTTTTTAATTAATTTTTAAGCAAACTAGTCCTTAAACTTGAAATATCAGGTTTTTTTGGTTTTTTAAACTTTTTATTGGTTAAGTTTCTTGTAAAAAAAATTATATGGCATCAAACTTCAGACAATTCTCTACACAATGAAAAAAAGAGTCAAAAAATGTTTTGTTTAGGTCCAATTATGTTGTCCGTACACGTTGATTTTAAAAAACATCAATTAAGGCCAATAAAAAAAAAAAATATATTCAACCAAAAATTACAAAAAAAAATCCACATCAAACTTCATGTTGTTAGCTCTCATTTCCCAAAAGGAATTAGAAAATTAATTTTATTTGGGTCAAAAAGTGTTGTTCGTACACCTGCTTGATATGGTAAAAAAACAGGGACTTTTAAAAAGTGGTTTTTATAGATCCCTATCAAAATTTAATTTCTATAATTTGGGTATTTTAATAATTTACATATTTGGAAACTAGATTCAAAATTCTAGATTTCATATTATTGACTTTTTTTAATATTCATTGTGTAAGTGCCTCAAATTTTCATTCCAAATGTGACAAATTCTGAAAAACAGCAAAAACGTTTCCACTTTTTGAGTTTTTTGTGTACCCAACTTCTTGCATCAGCCCTCATGCAATTTGATGTCTTATGCCGCTTAGTTTTGTGAAATTCACAATGATCTTCGTCTCTATACCATGAAGGTTTGACTTGAGGTTCTTGATAGTTTTAAAATTTGGGAGCATAATGAGATTTGACTGAATCAGCTTTTGTAACACCATTTCAATAGGCTCCCCCAAGGGTGTATATTTATGTCATTGTGGGTAATTATTTTTCCTTGGTGGTGGTCCTCTTGGGCGATTTGCATTGTTAATATTTTACTGATTGTTTGGTGGTTGTGTTTTTCGTTGTTGTGTATTCGCTTTTGGTGGAGCATCTATCACAACTTTCACATCAATTATGCCATCATTAGTAGCATTCTTATTTTGGCCCATATACGGGTTTGTCACTAGAACTAGACGATGAACGATTGTATTTTTATATTTGTATTTCTCCTTTTGCAATGAGGTTCCTCTCAATGTTAAGGCCCTTGGATATGATTTCCTCACATGTTGATAACACTACATCCTCAATTGGAAGGCTAGATCTATTTTCAAATTTTTAGCAATGATTTCTACTTGTTGCTTCTATGGCATTGGCCATTTACATTTGCTTTCTCTATGTCTCCATCATTGTTGAAAAGATGCAATTGCTTCTCCCTTGTTTTGTTTAAGGGTATAGAGTTCCTCCAAGCTTACATCTACATCAATATTGTAAGAGAAGTGGGCTACAAAATGATCGATTATCTCTTGGAATTTCTTCATTCCTAGAGGTAGGTGTGAGAACCATTCTATAGCTTGGCCTCCCAAACTTCTTGGAAAGAGACACATTAAGTATGAATCGTTGTATGCTACTTCCATGCATGCCACATAGAATTCTCTAATGTGCTCCTCTGGATTACCACACCCCTTGTATTTGTCAAATTTAGGTATCTCAAAGCCTAGAGGGAATGGTATCATTGTGAATTACGATCAAGGGGTAAGGACATAAATATTGTATTGTGTATGAATTTTTCATTTTCCCCACTTGAATATCTTGAATTTTCTACGTGTGTCTTGATTTGCGAAGATATGTTGTTTGTAGGATTGTTCAATGGTGGAGCATATGTGGTGAACTATGGAATGGTTGAATTGTAAGCTATATTTTGGTATGATGATATGTTGTTGTTGTATGTGCTATATGGTGTGAATTGTCAATTGGTGTGATATTGTGGATTTAGAGATGATGAAGGTGGTGGTGTGTTATATGCTCCGTATGAATGTTGATTTGTGATATTTTGTTGAGAATTAGCATATTGTTGTTGAGATTGTAAAGCTTTTTGAGCTTGTAAGGCTTGTTGAGCTTGTAAGGCTTGTTGAGCTTACAAGGCTTGTTGATCTTGTTGAGCTTGTAAGGCTTGTTGTTCAGCTCGCAAGGCTTGTTGTTGTGCAATAGCTTGTTGTTGAGCTTGCCAAGCTTGTTGTCTTTGGGGAGATGGAATGGTGTGTTGTGGACATGAAATGATGTTTTGATTTGATGTGATGTATTGATTTTGTGGAATGTGTTGATTTTGTGGAATGATATTATGAGTTTTTTGTGATGGGGGGATGTTTTTATTTTGACCTTGGTAAGCTTGGTATTGTTGTTGTTGTGGGATTAAGTTTTTATTTTACAACACTTGATGTTGCAGATCTTGATTTGAAATATTTGTATTTTGATGAGGGGAAACTTGACCTTGATGTTAGAATGTTTTTTGTTGTGATATGGGATTTTGTAAGATTTGATTTTGTGGTGAACATGATGTTGTGAACCCATTTGGTTTTGAGACCCTTGATGTTGAGGTATTTGTTGTGGACCTTAATTTTGTGTCAATTGATGTTGAGATATTGGTTGAAGATTTCCTTGACTTTGTGTTGATTGATGTTGTGATGTTTGTTGACCTTGACTTTGTTTCAATTGATGTTGGGACATTGGTTGATGTTGTGATATGTGTTGAATACCTTGGCTTTGAGATCCTAGATGACCTTGAATTTGTTGAATTTTACTTTGAGGACCTTGGGGTTGTTGTGAAACTTGATGACCTTGGTGTTGTTGAGGTATTTTTTGAGAACCTTGAGGTTGTTGTGATATTTGTTGTGAATCTTGAGGTTGGTGCGATATGTGTTGTGAACCTTGAGGTTGTTGAATTTGACTTTGAGGACCTTGTGATATTTCATGACCTTGAGGTTGTTGTGTACTAGGTATAGCATGAAATTTAGGTGGAACATTGGTATTTGTATTTTGAATACCCACATTTGTATAATTCCCTAGACTTTGGGGATTTCCATGTTGACTTGTAAGACTAGTTGAATCCTTCCTAGTGATTCTTGGTTGACTTGGTAAATACATGATGAAGATGTTTGTGGCATGGGTTGGATGATGCTATGGACCAAAGGTTCATTTTGAGAAAGTTAACCCATAGATGCAACATTTGACAATGGTTATTCCCTAGAGGGGATTTTTGCCCCTCCATGTGCAAGTATGAGCATATATTGAGTAGGATCTAAACTCAACATGGTGTTTATGATGTGATGAACTCTTGGATCTTGTTTCATTTCAAGTAACTCTTTGGGAGTAAATTCATGGGAGTTGTCTATAATGTCCTCTATTTGAACCCTTGTTTCTTGCTATGGTTGAGATGGTGGTGGATTGTGTGGTAGAGTAGAAAAACCTCTAGGATTGAAATTGGGCATCCCAAAAATTGGTTCATTGAAACTAGTTGTGATGGGTATGTTTGAACCACTAGGGTTTGCTTCCATGTTTTTCTTGTTTCGTGATCTTGTTGTAACCATAAAATGTGCATCAACCCTAGGAGTTGTGTGTTGTGAATGATATTGTTGGAATTCCTTGGTTGATTCAAATTTCTCTAACAAATAACCTCTAATAGGTTTAGGACCAATGATGTATGATGTGGTGAATGAGTGAATAGTATGAAACTTTTAATTTTTTACCATAATCTAGACTTAGTTTGGTTGATGTATTTTAATGTTGATGTTTATGAACTTGAAAACGTTAAGAGTAGACTTGTGACTCCAAGGTGAATTTGTCCAAAAAGGTGTGTACTAATCCAACTAAATGTCTAGAAATAGATTGTTTCTAAATATAGAGCTAAAGTAGTTGATGTTAAAAATTAGTCTAAAAGGTTTGGTGCCAAAATTTCAAATTGTTGTGTGTTGATGGTTGAAATTTTGATGTTTGATGTTGATTGTTTGATTGTTGATCCTAATTGAAAACCTAGAAGATATTTTTGACAAGACCAAAGTGTTGAAGAACATGAACTTTATTTGTTTTTTGATGAGTGTTATAAGTGAGCCAAGATTGGTTTTGTTTCAGTTTGAACTAGTGTCAAATCAGTTTGATGTTTTAGAACCAAAATACAATCAATTTTGTTTGTTGAAAGTTGTTGTTTTACAAATTAGGAAAATGTGTCAAACTATTCATGAAAATGTGTTGGACTTTTGTTCTACAAATGCATTGATATTTGGCATAAGCATTGATATTTAACAGAAGCATCGGACTGTCTAAAGAAAGGTGTCACTATTCAAAAAAAAAAATTCCCTGGAAAATGCACTGATTTGTGTAAAAGCATTGATGTGCAAACATAAGTGTCATTTTGACAAAAATTGATGCAGGAGCATCCTTGGTTCTTGGCAATCTTGCATCAACCAAAAATATTTTCTTTCATTTTTTGTTCTTACTCAGTTCATGTTGGTGGATTTGTCATATTTTCTCACCAGACCTTATGGATCTTGGATTACATCATCTACATGTTCATTTTCCTTGTTCCAAGATTCAAGCACGATTGGATCTTTTTCTAGCAAGTTATCACTTCTAGAATCTCTTGGTAGTTTCTTAAACTGGCACTAGAATAGTTTCAAGCCTAATGGTTAATTTGATCACTCTTGGATCATCCCTGTGACTTGCATATCTTGATGGTGTGATTTTAAATGTTCCTTGGAGTGTCCCCAACATTTAGTATTGGTCCAAACTTCATCTTACATGCCTATTGAAGAGTAATTCAAATTTGAGGCTGACTTATTCATGTGCACATTACATTTTCTTTCCTTGGAGAATGTGATGATCTTTGGCCAACGCGGATGTTTCTTGAGTTTTGGATATGCTATAAAGCTTGTAGCCAATCATTTGAATGGGGTAATCTAGTAGAGTTCGATCAGAAGGATAATATTGATTTGATTGTAATTTTTAGCTCTCATATAGGAGCATGTTAGAATGTTGTATATCTTATCAGGCCTGTGAGCCAAATTTGTAAGCCCGGATGTCGTCAGCTGAATGTAACTAAGATAATTGTTAATGAGAATATTTTCATCTGCATTTTCCTCCATATTTTGTGTTGCCTTCGTTGTGTTACTCTTGTTGCACGGTCCAGATTGTTCTCTTTGAGGACCCTCCTACCATGGCTGCATCAGATTGGTATCAGAGCAAGGTTTGTTCCTTGCAAGATCGTCAGAGTTTGCGAAGTCCAGTTGAATATTTGTTGTGGGGTGGTAGATTGAGGATCTGACCTGTAGTTGTAGAGGACTTGCATGAAGATGGCAGGAAGGAGAAATGGTATAAATGGAGCACGTGGAAATGCAAACCAAGTTGTGATGGAGATGTTAAGAGGAATTGTTGCTAGATTGGATGCAGTTGAAATGGTCCAAACAAGAGGTCGACTAGTTAATGATGTGAGTGATGAAGAAGTAGAAGTATAGGAAGAAAGAGGAAGAGATGAGAAACTTGTCCTAGATCAGGGAGAAGAGAGGTTCATAAGAGCCCTAACTAAAGTGAATACAAGACCTTATTTCAATCCACCAGATTATAATGGTAAGTTGGATTCATATGTATTGTTAGATTGGATAACAAATATGGAAAAGTATTTTGAATTTGAAGGTACCTTTGAAGATAAGAAGGTGAAGTTTGCTTGTACAAAGTTGAGAGGACATGCATCCCTTTGGTGGGAACATTTGCAGACAGATAGGCAGAGAAGAGGAAAAGAAAAGATAAATTCATGGGATCACATGGTGAATAAGTTGAAGTCAAAATTTATGCCTGCAAACTATCAGATTAGTTTGTTCAAGAAGTTTCAAAATTTGAAGCAGAAAGAATCTAGTGTGATAGAGTATACTAAGGAGTTCTACAAGTTGAATATCAGATTTGGAAATTTGGAGGATGAGATTGAACAAGTAGCCAGATATGTGAATGGTTTGAGGTCATCCATATAGGATGAAATCAGTTTGACCAAGTTGCAGGGTGTGGAAGAGGCATATCAGTGTGCCCTAAAAGCAGAAGAGAAGTTGAATAAAAGACAAGAGCAGAGACAGAGAGGAAGAGGTGGAAGATTTCAAAGAGGAAGAACTTTTATTAGAGGAGGAAGAGGATCTTTTCTAGATCAAAATAAGGATAAGGAGGTTAGTAAGAATGAAAATTCATACCAGAGAGGTGACAAAAACTCTTATAGAAGAGGAGGTTATGGTGCTTACCGAAATGAAGGTTATAGAAGAGATGGTAGAGGACAGGAGAAAAGGATATTCAAGGGAACCTGTTATAAATGTGGTGGTGAAGGACATAGAGCATATGAATGTAATTAGGGAGAGACAAGCAGAAAGATAGAGAAAAATAGGACAATAGCCTTTACTGGGGAGGATCATGTCAGATCATCTAATAAACTTGAAGATGGAGAAGTCTTGGTGAACAAGAGAGTATTGTGTCGAAGCGAATTGGAGAAAGAACCATTGTAGAGGAAGAATTTGTTTCGGACCAAATGCAAGGTGAACGGTAAATGTTGAAAAGTGATTGTTGACAGTGGAACTTCTAAGTACCTGGTTTCTAAAGAGATGGTGACTAAATTAGGGTTGGAAAGGTTGAAACATCCGAAGCCCTATCATATTGCTTGGATTCAAGATGAGCATAAGATATTGGTAAGTGAACAATGTTTGGTAAAATTTAAGATAGGAAATTACCATGATGAAGTTTTGTGTGATATCATGCCTATGGATATATGCCATGTTTTGTTGGGGAGGCCTTGGTAGTATGACAAATAGGTTGTTCATGATGGAAAGAAGAATATATATACTATTGTTGCTAATGGGATGAAACATATTTTGTTGGATTTGGAAGATGTCCCTACAGTTGAGGTTTGTATGAGTACTAGAGTTTGGTTGGTTGATGGAAGGAGATTCCTTGATGGATTGAGGTATGAGAACATATGTTATGCCTTGGTGCCTAAGAAGACTGGATATTTGAAGCATGTAGAAGAACAACCAAAAGAGATAAAGGAGTTGCTGACAGAGTATGGGGAGATCATTTCAGATAATGTACCTAATGGATTACCACTTGTGAAGAGTATTAGTCATTATATGGATCTTATTCCTAGAGATAGTTTGCCTAATAAAGTAGCACACTGGATGACACTAGCAGAGAATGAAGAGTTGAATAGACAAGTGCAAGAATTGTTGAAGAAGGGTTTGATCAAAGAAAGCTTAAGTGCAGTACCTGTTGTGCTAGCACCTAAGAAGGATGAAGAATGGATAATGTGTACAAATTCTAGAGCCATAAACAAGATCATGGTGAAGTATAGGTTTCCTTTGCCTTGGATGGATGACATTATGGATTGTTTGAGTGGAGCTAAGTACTTCACAAAGATAGATTTGAAGAGTGGATATCATCATATCAAAATCAAAAGAAATGAGTGGAAAACAACATTCAAGGAAAATGAAGGATTGTATGAGTGGTTAGTTATGCCTTTTGGATTGAAAAATGCACCAAGTATTTTCATGAGGCTAATGAATGGGGTATTGAATAAATTCTTGGGAAAGTTTATGATTGTTTACTTGGATGACATCTTGATTTTCAATAAGAGTAGAGAAGAACATTTGTTTCATATCAGACAAGTTTTGCAGAGGTTGAGAGAAGAGCAGTTGTTGATAAACATTAAGAAGTGTAGTTTCATGGAGGAGGAGTTGGTATATCTAGGATTTGTGATATCCATGGATGGATTGAATATGGAGAAGGTAAGAGCGATTGTTGAGTGGCCTACACCAGATAGAATTTGAGAGGTAAGATCATTTCATGGATCGGCTAGTTTCTACTGGAAGTTCATTAGAAATTTCAGTTCTATTTGCAGTCCTATGACAGAAGCAATGAGAGGAGATAGGAAGGATTTTAGATGAACGTCTGGAGAAAACTGAAGTTTTGAGTTGTTGAAGCAGAAGGTGACTGAGTAGCCTGTGTTGGCTTTACCATATTTCAATAAGGTATTTCAAATAGACTGTGATGCAAGTGGGAATGCAATTGGAGCAGTGTTGAGTAAAGAGGGAATACCTGTAGCCTATTTCAATGAGAAGTTGAATGATGCTAGGAGAATATATTCAATGTATGATCAGGAGTTTTACACTATAGTTCAAGCCCTGAAGAAGTGGAGACATTATTTGTTGCCTAAGGATTTTGTGTTGTATACAAATCATTAGGCATTGCAATTTCTGAACAGTCAAGGTAAGTTGAATCAGAGACACCTGAGATGGGTAGAGTTCTTGCAGAGTTACACTTTTGTTTTGAAGCATAGGAGTGGAAATTCAAATAGAGTTGTTGATGCTTTGAGTAGGAGAAGGAATTTATTGACAAAGATGAAAGTGGAGGTATTAGGCTTTGATGAGTTGAAGAACTTGTATGAAGAAGACCCAGATTTTGCAAAACTTTGGAAAGCTTGTAAAGAACCTGTTTTGGACGACAGAAGTCAGTGATTGGATTATTTCATTCAAGAGGATATGTTGTTTAGAGGTAATCAATTGTGTATACACAGGTTCAATGAGGGATAACTTGGTGAAGAAGAAGCATAGTGGAGGAATTCCAGGGACACTTTGGAATTGATAAAGCAGTAGCATTGGTGAGAGAGAAATTACATTTGGCCATAGATTCATAAGGATGTTCAAAAATTTGTGCGAGTTGCAGAGTTTGTCAAGCTGCAAAGGGAGTAGTCAGAATGTCAGATTGTATAAGCCTTTGACAGTTCCAAAGAGACCTTGGGAGGATATCAGTATGGATTTCATACTTGGTTTACGAAGACATAAAAGGTAATGATTAGTATTTGTGGTGGTTGATCGATTTTCTAAAATGGCACATTTCATACCTTGTAAGAAAACAACAGAGCAGGTACATGTAGCGATTTTTTTTTCAAAGAGGTGGTCAGTTGCATGGATTACCTAGAAGTATTGTTTCAGACAGGGATGTAAAGTTTGTTGGTTACTTTTGGAGAACACTTTGGAAGAAGTTGAAGATAGATTTGAAGTTCAGTTCTACTTTTCACCCACGGACAGATGGACAGAAAAAAGTAGTAAACAAGAGTTTAGGGAATTTGCTGAGATGCTTGGTTGGAGAGAAGACTGGAAGTTGGGATTTAGTCCTTGCACAAACAGAGTTTGCTTACAATAATTCAGTGAATAGGAGTACAGGAAAGACACCTTTTGAGATTGTTACAGGAGTTCATCCTAGAGGTATATCGGAGTTGAGAGACATTAGTATGGAAGATAAGAGGAGTGCAGAAGCAGAAGAATTTGTAGAACATATAAAGAAGTTGCATATTCAAGTGAAACAACAATTGGAAGACATGAACCAGAAGTACAAGGAGAAGGTAGACGAAAAGAGGATACATAAGGAATTTGAAGTTGAAGATGAAGTGATGGTATATTTGAGGAAGGAGAGATTTCCAGTTGGTACATACAATAAGTTGAAGATGAGGAAGTTTGGACCTTGTAATATCTTGAAGAAATTGGATTCAGGAAATGCATATGAAGTGGAGTTACCAGAAGGTATGGGTATATCACCTATATTCAACATTACAGATCTATATCAGTATCATGAAGCATAATTTAGTGAAGGTAATAAATTATATTTGGAAAATCAATTTCCTAAACAGCAATCGAGATTGAAAATATTTTGGATGTTAGAGATGGGAGGAAGACTCGAGGAAGACAATACAAAGAATATCTTGTGAAGTGGAAAGATAGACCAGTTGAGGACTCTTCTTGGATTTCTCAGGCTGAGGTAGACCTCTTTGGTTTTCCTTTGGCCCCAAGAAAGTGAGGGACCCACTTTTCAATAACCCCGAATGTCTAATGCAGGAGCATCCTTGGTTCTTGGCAATCTTGCATCAACCAAAAATGTTTTCTTTTAGTATTTGTTCTTGTTTTGTTCTTACTCGGTTCATGTTGGTGGATTCACCATATTTTCTCACCCAACCTTGTGGATCTTGGATTACATCGTCTACATGTTCATTTTCCTTGTTCCAATATTTGAGCATGATTGGATCTTTTTTCGGAAACTTATTGCTTCTGGAATCTCTTGGCAGTTTCTTGAACTAGCACCAGAATAGTTTCAAGCCTAATGGTTAATTTGATCGCTCGTGGATCATCCCCGTGACTTGTGGATCTCGATGGTGTGATTTTAAATGTTCCTTGGAGTGTCCCCGACCTTCAGTATTGGTCCACACTTCATCTTACATGCATGTTGAAGAGTAATTCAAATTTGAGGCTGACTTATTCATGCACACGTTACATTTTCTTCCCTTGGAGAATGTGATGATCTTTGGCCGACGCAGATGTTTCTTGAGTTGCGGATATGTTATAAAGCTTGTATCCGATCATTTGAATGGGCTAATCTAGTAGAGTTCGATTAGAAGGATAATATTGATTTGATTGTAATTTTCAGCTCGCATATAGGAGCATGTTAGAATGTTGTATATCTTATAATGCCTGTGAGCCAAAACTGTAAGCCTAGATGTCGTTGGTTGAATGTAACTAAGATCATTGTTAATGAGAATATTTTTATCTGCATTTTCCTCCATATTTTGTGTTGCTTTCGTTGTGTTACTCTTGTTGCAGGGTCAGGATTGTTCTCTTTGAGGACCCTCCTACCATGGTTGCGTCAAAAACAAAAGCATCAGTTTGTACAAAGGCGTTGCACTGTTAAGAAAATGCATCGATCTGCCCAAGGGATCTTGAAAATTCAAGTTTACCTAATTTGTTTGATGTTTTGATTTTTCAGACATAGTATATAGCATGTAAAACTGACTCAATGAGGTGATCAAGTGATTTGTGTGTGCTCTTGTTCTTTTTAGGTGCACCAAAAGATAAATTTGTTAAATTGTTAAGCACCAAATCAAAATGTGTAATTTGTATGTTCTTTTTAAGCCCAAATGAAGATGTGTTCATTTTAAACCAAGACAAAGATGTGTTCATTTTAGGAACCCAAAGTAAATTTGAGTAGTTGTTGTTCATTTCTTAAAGCACCAATGAAAGTGTGAGATTTAAGCTAAAGCATGAAAAATAAAAGCTCCAAGGTTATCCTTCATGTGAGTGTGTTAATAAATACTTTGGATTGGGGTTTGATTCCTTTAGATGAGTGTGAATAAACATATTTGGCCTTGCTCCATGCTTTCCTGCAAGTGTTAGTCTCAAAAACCAACAAACAACAACAAGAAAATGTTAGGGTTAAATATCAAAATAATCTAAAATTCAGATGAAACCCTAAAACCTGAGCTCACTGCTTTACCTAGAAATGTGTCAGACTACCAATGCAAATGCATTAGACTATTATGCATATGCATTAGACTAGCTTTTGTGCATATGCATCAAAATTTTGCAAAAGTGTCGCCCTATTGCAGATCATGTGTTGACTGTCAACCCGCAAGTAGAAAGCAAAAATGAGATTAGCATATGCACGAACCTTTGTGATGTAGATGTGTTGCCATTTGCGGATGCATCAGCCTGTTAAGCTGTAAATGCATCACTCTTCCTTCTAATCCTATAAAGTCCAAGAAAACTCAAACAAATTTGTTAGCTAGGCACATGAGGTCCCACTGGGCGTGCCAAAATGTGAACATGAAAATTAGCAAGATCACATACAATTGAAATTGATAAATAAATCAAACAAATGATCTAATTAAGCCATATTCCAATGATATTGTCTACAATTCCTAATTAAGATTCCATTAAAGCATGAAAGAACAATGTAATTCAAATAGAAATCCTAACTAGATGCAAACCTTAATCCCATTGGGGATTAGTGTTGGATTGATGTGGAATGCTTAGCCTTTTCCTAATCCATGATGTTGGAAAGCTTCAATTGGTGAAATTGATGCAAAGTGAAGGTAATTGATTCACAAATGGTGGTTTGATCTCAAAGAGTGAGTATGAAAATGGCTATAGTCTATTTGCTTGAATGCTTGTGAATGAAATTTTATAGAAATGAGGACTATTTATAGGTTTTTTGGATGAATCAATGGCTAGGATCAAATTGGCTGATCAATGGATGGAATTCCATGAGAGGAAATTACATGGATTAAAGATTAAATCCATGGATGAGATTGAATAATGACATGGATCAATGATTCTAATCAAGGGCTCAAATTGCTTGAGACAAATGCAACCCCATGATTTTATGAAGATGGAGAAGATATTTCCATGTGGAGGGAAATTTTTGAATTCAAATTGGAGGAATATTCCATGAGAATATTCTTTCAATGATTGGAGGAATTAAAAGAAATTAGTCAATTAAACAATTAAGAAATTATTTAATTGTGCAAATGAAGAGAATTTAGGATTTTAATTAAATAATTATGAATCATTTAATCAAAGTGGGATTTAGGAAATTTAATTAAATAATTTGCATTATTTAATCAAATGAGAGGACTTAGGAGATTTAATTAAATACTTTGGATCATTTTAATCAAATAGGATGAAAATTAGCATGAAAGGGGTGAATTAATCAAATAATATTAATTATCTTATTAGTAGAAAGAAAATGATGAATTTAATTAAATAATTGACATTATTTAATTAAATATATGAAAATGATTGAATCAGGGAAGAAATGGTGTTAGTAATTCAATCAGGTGTGCAATATTAATCAAGACATTTTTGGATGTCTATAGATATATAGAGAGGGGGAGCAATAAAGAGATGAAGAGATGGAGAGGGAGAGGAAGAGGGAGAGTATTTTACAAAACATGCTTACATTCCATACTTGAGTATATTATGTGATGTGCTTGCATTACAAAACTTGCTCACATTTTATAACGCGAGCATACTTTATAATGCACTCACTTTTTATAAACAATTTTTGTTTCCCACCAATTTTGGCTTGGAATAGTTTTTGACAACAAGCCTAAAGTCTTGGACTATTAAATTTCCTTCATTTCACATGTTTTTCACCTTCAATGGGGTTTTTCAACTTGCGCATGATTAGATTTACACATTATATATCGGTATTTAATACAATTGCCACCAAAATAGTGCATGATTTCTTAGCTTTTTAACCATATAATTTTGTTTATTTGAAATATATTAACATATTTATTTTTAATTTCTTTTACTAATGTTTCTATTTTCCTCATATACATATGTATTGAATTTTCTTTATAACTTTTGATCCGTTTATCAAATTTTGAAAAAAAAAAAAAATAGGATTGTTCTACATTTCATTCTTTACATGTTAGAAAAGATATATTTTCAATTATTTTTGTGCAATATTATATGATGTGCAAACTCAATGACACATATTTTAGGATGCATCCACTTTGAAACATCACAAAAAAAAATATTCGATAAAAAATTACAAAAAAATACACAACTTCTAGTACTCACTGTCAACTATATTTCTACCAACTAAGTTTTAAAAATACTAGATGCAACAACAAAAATAGGGGGCACACACTAACACTATTATGTTTTACTAAGAAAAATGGGAACACTTTTGTGTGTACACAATATTTCACCCCCTTAATCTTAACTAATTTTTACAACTTTAGTAGTTTAGAAACTAGATCCAAAATACTACAATTCTTGTTCATATTGTATCTTCAAAATTTGAATGGATACATCCCAAATTACTCATCCAAGTTCAAGTTTAAATGATTTAAGAAAAAAGTTACCACTTTTGACCCCCTTTTGTATACCATTTCCATGCACTTACACAAGCATCCATACATCATAACCAAATTTTGGCATCTACTTGTTAGGGTTAGAAGGCAAATTTGTAACAGTTAAATGCAGATTTGATCAATAAAACAGAGAAATAAAACACACACAAAAAATCAAGACAACACAGAGAATTTAATGTGGTTCACCCAATATGGGCTACATCCACAAAATCACAACCATCCAATGATTTTATTATCCAGTGCAAAACATATTACAATCTTGCAAATAATTCCTTACTACAACTCTCATCCCAACCGCTTATTACAAGCTTTTAGAAGCTTCTAGAATTAGGGTTTTACAAAGTTAGTTTTTTTATTTTGTTAGTGACGAAGTGAAAAATAGGAGAATTTTTTTCTCGGGGGCTGCCACCCCCAAACCCCCGCCCAGGGCCCGGCTCGGCCCCAGACCCCGACGAGGATACATGAAGAGTGTACAATATAGCATGATCAATCACCACATACCAACACTACTATCATGTAACCAAGACCAAACCTATCTACCATATTTGTTGGACCGTATTGACAATAAAATAATTATCGGGTGTCAAATGAAGTGAACAAAGTGATAAATAGAGATGAATTGATACAAAATATAATCTCGAGCATTTTGTATCATTTTAACATATCATAGTAAATTTTATGAATTGTATCGCGATACACATGTTCACATCCATGAAAAATAGGACCACATGTACAAATCAAGGGTCATCTCTACAAATATACAATCTAAGCTAAAAATAAATTGTACATTAACTTTATGTTAATTTAATTTTTTTTTAATCATAAAAAAATATTAAAAAAGATTGGATTTTTTTCCTTTTAAGGGTTGCCAACATCTACCTATGCATATACTCTCTTAATGCGTGTTAAAATGTGGCCTCTATGGTAAGCCATGGTGTTATGCTAAAAGTGCTCTCTCTAGTGGATGAGAGTGCAAAACTTGAGATGTCATTTTCAACATTTACCCTTCTATATACTAAGTTTTTATCCTAATCACAAACACTTGACATAAGACATTATTATTCGTGATGATAAAATGTTATTAGGTATGACATGAGGTATGCAGACATTTTTCAATAGATTGTCTACTAATTTATTTATTATGGCCCTTATTTTATTGGGATAATCCTTATTAATCATACATTTATGATGGACATTACATTTATAAATTATTTCAACACTAAGAGGGAAATTTCACATTGTTGATAGCCTTCATCTACTATTCATTTCCCTTTCCTACACAAGTTTTTTATCACTATACTTTTCACCCTAGGTGGACCCATCACTTAACTATTCCACATACTTTCACACTCACATCTTTAGATAGTTATCCAACATGTTGTTATTCGCATTGCTTACAACCTATGAGACATGTTCCATTGTGCTTACAAGATTTATCCTTACCAATTATTTATTGTGTTTCCTTATCACTAGTTGTAAGTTTGGGTGCATCTCATCCCCTTGACTTTATATGCTTACTTGATTACCTCATACTTATTACTTGATATGTTTAGTATGCCTTACATGATGATATTTGTTGATAAATTGCATGCGCACATAATTTTTTTGATAAGATAAGCAGCATTTACAAGGTGTTGTACCCTTCAAACTGAAAGCCCACAAGGCCATAAAGAATCTAGTTCAAACCAGAACATGAACTAGGATAAAAAAAAATTATGAGACCATAAATTGTCTCATATTTTATCAAAGAAAATCATCTATTTCTTCTTAATGCATTAGTGCTAAAGTGGATTTGAGTAATGATTGAAAGTTCTTTAGCTTGTTTAAAGTAGAATATAAAGTAAATGTTTGATTTATTTTTAGTAATTAAATGTGATCCAAATTTCCTCTAATATGTCTCCATGAAGTGTTTAAGATGATATAATGTAGATAAATGAGTAAGAAAAAGCTTGATAGACACTTGCAGCAAAGAGCTCTAGACACTTCAAGCAGTTAACTCCCGAAAGCTTTAGAAGGCTTTGAAGAAGTAATGAGAAGATAGAGAAGACTCCCATCACACTCCTACATTCATGAAATATCATGGAGCATCAATCATTCCTAAATTAATGGGATGAGTATTCGTTTCATGTTGAATTCAAAGATCTCTCATAGTTATTAAATTTCATGCTTCCTTCTTCCACCAAAGATAACTCAAGCTACCACATCACTCAAATGTTGTTGCATGATTATATCATGTTATTCATGCTAAGGATCAATTATTTGGTTGACTGAAGTGAAAAATAATCCCTTCATTCACGTTCAACACTTGAAGACTTCATAAAAATCAGGCACCCAGAAATTGTCAAAAATGCAATCTCAGTAAAATAGCAATATCTCCCTCATTTCTTAACAAAATTCAAAAATTCAAAATGATCTAGAAAATATATTTGAAGATCTAAAAACCCTTTTGAGAATTTTTCATGATTTATAGTAGGGAAGGAG
>VDFB02152170.1:0-23511 GCA_007258455.2 Sequoia sempervirens
CTTTTTGCTACTTTCCAGTGTGAATCTTTTGGAGAGTCCATGAATCTGGATACAAAACTTGCAGCAAACATTATGTCAGGTCTAGTTGCTGTGAGGTACAAAAGACTGCCAACTAGACTCTTGTACAAAGTAGAATCAATTGGTGGTCCATCATCTTGTTTGCTCAACTTTGTTCCTTGAGCAATGGGTGTGTTTGTTGGTTTGCAACTGTCCATTTTGAATTTTTTCAACATTTCTAAAGCATACTTTTGTTGACAAACAAAAATACCTTGAGCAGATTGGTTGATTTCAATTCCCAAAAAGTATTTCATGATTCCAAGATCAGTCATTTCATATTCCTTTTTCATGGCAGCTTTGAACTCATCTAACATCAAATTTCTTGTATAGAGCAAGTCATCAACATAAAGACAAACAATGAGAATTTTACCTTCATGATCTATTTTTGTATAGAGAGTTGGCTCATGACGGCTCCTGATGAATCCACTATTGATGAAGTAAGAGTCAATCCGACTATACCAAGCTCTTGGGGCTTGTTTTAAGCCATACAATGCTTTCTTCAATTTGTATACTTTATGCTCTTGTCCTTTGATTTCAAATCCTGGTGGCTGATCTACATATATCTCTTCTTCCAATATGCCATTTAAAAATGCAGATTTGACGTCCATTTGGAAAACTTTCCATTTATTTTGAGCTGCAATAGCCAAAATAGTTTTGACTGTGTCTAACCTTGCCACTGGAGCAAAAGTTTCTCCATAGTCTATGCCAAGTTGTTGAGAGAAACCCTTGGCAACCAGCCTTGCTTTGTGTTTTTCTATCTTTCCTTTGTCATTCAACTTTGTCTTATATATCCACTTCACACCAATGTTGGTTTTGTCACTTGGTAGATCAACAAGATCCCAAGTTTTGTTCTTTTCTATGGCTTCAATTTCTTGATTCATTGCATCAACCCAATGTTCCTCTTTTACTGCTTCTTCAAAGTGGGTTGGCTGATATGAAAGAAAGGCAAAAAGATCTTGTTCAATTGCATTTTCTTGCTCATATATTTCCCTTAAACTTTTAGTTCTCTGATTGTCTGTAGAAGAAGATGAATCATTGCTGGGAGAATTAGCATTTTCAAAGTGTTGTTGATGTTCTTGTACCTATAATCTTGGTGGCCTTGGCAGATGAACTTGCTAATCTAAAGGTTCATCAAACAGTTGTAATGGATTTGGACCATTCAAAGTTTCATTTTCTTGATCACTCCATGATTTGTTCTCAAGGAACTTGACATCTCTGCTCACCACAAATTTCTTAGTGATAGGATTGTAGAGTCTATAGGCTTTTGATTGTTCACTATAGCCAACAAAAATACATTTTTCACTCCTATTGTCAAGTTTTTGTCTCAGCTCCTTTGGAACGTGTGCAAATGCTATGCATCCAAAAGTTCTAAAATGAGCTACATTCAACTTTGTACCAGACCAAGCCTCTTGTGGCACTTTTCCTTGAACACTAATTGTGGGAGATCTATTTAAAATATAGACTGCAGTAGCAACTGCTTTAGCCCAATAATCATTGCACAACTTCTTTTCTTTGAGCATGCATCTAGCCATATTCATGATAGTCTGATTTTTCCGTTCAGCTACTCCATTTTGTTGTGGAGTATATCTTGTTGTGGTTTGCATAATGATCCCATGTTGTTTGCAAAAATCTATGAAATCTTTTGAGTTGTATTCTCCTCCTCTGTCTGATCTGAGCACTTTAATATATTTACCACTTTGTTTTTCTGCTTCAACTTTGAATTGTTTGAACTTTGAAAAAGTATCAGACTTGTTCTTGAGGAAATAAATCCAAATTTTCCTACTAAAGTCATCAATAAATGTCAGAAAATAAGAGCTACCACCAATGGATTGAGTTTGCATTGGTCCACAAAGATCTGTGTGGACTAGCTCTAAGTGTTCTTTTGCTCTATTTGATGATGATGGGAAGCTGTCTCTCTTATGCTTTCCAAGAATACAACTTTCACATTGATTGTCAAGATCCTTTAAAACAGGGAGACCTTTGACCATAGATTGTTTTTGAAGAAGACTAAGACTCTTGAATGGAAGATGACCAAACCTAGAATGCCATAATTGTGACTCATCCATGCTTGAGACATTGTGGGCAAATGACTGTGATAGAATGGCACTCCTAAGATTTAAAGGAAACATTCTATTCTTGGTTCTTTCAATCTTTGCTATAAGTCTTCTACTAGGAGGTTTGTCAAAAATACAAGTTGTACCCTTAAAGATTATATCATAGCCATGTTCCATCAATTGACCTACACTTATGAGATTGTGTTTCAAGTTTGGAACATAATAAACATCATGTATCTCTTTTCGCTGATTTTGTTTAGTAAGAATAGGCACAATTCCTTTCCCTTGAGCTTTTACTCGAGAATCATCACCAAGAGTAATTTCAGAATTTGTAGAAGTATCAATGCATGAAATTAAATCTTTGTTACCTATCATATGATTGCTACAGCCACTGTCCAGCAACCAAAGGTCTTTGGTGTGAATGTCTTCAGAAATATGGCAGGAAAGAAACATTGCTTCAGAAGATTCTCCTTCATTGTTGGAGACATGTGCTCTGCCATTGTTTTGGTCTGACTGTTTCTTTCTGCACTCATATTCATAGTGTCCAAATTTCTTGCAGTAGAAGCACTGGACTCTAGATTTATCAGTCCATTTTCTGCCTCTTTGTGCCTGATTTTGAGAGTTTCTAAACTGCCCTGATTGTTCTTGTGTTGTCCTTTCTTCATCATGTTGATTTGATCTGCCTCTGTTACTTCTCCCTCTATTGCCTCTGCCTCTGTTTCCTCTGCCTCTACCTCTATTGAAAGATGCTTGAGTCTTGAAAGCTTGTTCCAAAGACTCTTCTTCCAGATTTAGTCTGGTCTCATGTGACAAGAGTGAACCAGTTAGCTCTACTACTGAAAAAGTAGTGAGATCTTTGGACTCCAAAATAGCTGTGACAACCATTTCAAATTTCTTTGGTAAACTTCTGAGGACCTTTTCAACAATTTTCTGATCTTCAATGGTTTCACCATTAATCCTGATCTGGTTTACAATACCCATGACTCTGGTCATAAACTGATCAATATTCTCTGAGTTAGACATTCTCAATGTTTCAAACTGAGTTCGTAAGGTTTGCAGTTTAACTATCTTGACTTTGTCAGTACCCTCATATGCAGATTTGAGGATATCCCAAGCTTCTTTTGATGTTGTTGCACCTATGATTTTTGAGAAAATAGAATCATCAATAGAATTTTGAATCCAACATTTTTCCCTATTTTCTTTCTTTCTTTGTTCTGCAGCTGCATTTCTTTGAGCATTATTCATAGCAGCTAAGTCTATTTGGTGGAAATTCTATTTCCATTTGCAACTTGCAAGAAGAAGACAAATAGGAGTGTCTTTTTTCGGTATCAAAATTTTTAGAAGATGGTTGAGGTTCATTGAATTTCAGACCTACCTTTATGGTTGAATTCAAAATCACAACAACGACATCCAAAAAAGGAAAAGAAACAACCGAGATATCAACACAATCTATAGCAGAGTCATCAAAGCATTTGAATCCACAATTTCTAATAAAGAAGAAGATACAACTTACACATCCACCTATGATGAGATAGATCATGAGAAACCTCCATCTGTTAAAGAAATGGAAGCTCTTTATGGAAAGGGATATCAACTATTGAAACAATTTGGCTATAATGGAAAAGGATGTGGAGTGAAAGAGCAAGACACTAGAGTTCCCATAGAGCCTAACATACAAGAGACAACAAGAGGTCTTGGATATTTCCCTTCAAAGTTAGCAAAAGCATTGAAAAGGCCTTCACTTAATATCAATGTTATCATGCAATATTCTTCTAAGACAACCCTCAAATTGATGCATCATGAATTAATAGATACCATAAGTAATGACATGTCAATGGATAACTTTCAAAATGATGAGTCTTTAGCATAATTTTTTGGAGTTTATGATGTTTACCAAATTACCATCACAATAAAATATTAACCTATTGATTAAATACTAAGGGATGCTTTGGAGAAGAAATCAAATCAAGTATACTGAACAAGAAAAAAATTAACAATTCCCTAAGGTTCCAAGTCAAAGTACATTACTTGTGGGAGATACTATAAACATACAAATTTGGATACATCTAATGAAGAGAAGGTGATTCAAATAGGAAAGTTCCTTGATGATGATGAACAAGAAGATCATGCAATGTTATTACATGACTTTCCTGATATTTTTGCTTGGACTTATTTAGATATATCGGGTATTGATCCTAAGATAGTCACATGCAATTTTATCCTTGAAAATGATGCTAAACCAATAAAACAAAAGATACACAAGACAAATCCTAAGATAGCTTTATTGGTTAAGGCTGAAATTGAAAAGCTCTTAGATGTGGGATTCAATGCACTATTGATTATTAACCTTGGATATCCAACATTGTAGCAGTGGTAAAACTCGATAATCATATTAGGATGTGTATGGATTTTCATGATCTTAACAAAGCATCTTTAAAAGATGATTTTCTTCTTCATAATATTGACATGATAGTGGATTCAATCATGGGGCATGCCTTACTATCATTCATGGAATTTTTTTTAGGATATAATCAAATCTTTATTAATCCCCAAGATCAATATATGACAAATTTGACTACTCCTTGGGGAACATTTTGTTGGGTTGTTATGCATTTTGGATTGAAAAATGCTAGAGCAACATATCAAAGAGCTATGAAAATAATATTTCATGATTTCATACATAATATCTTAGAGGACTATGTTGATGATATTTTGGAAAAACCTATAACTCGTCAAGACCATATTAAAATCCTTCAAAAAATCCTTGAAATAATTTGTAAGTACTTGATATGAGGTTATATCCAAAGAAGTGTGTTTTTGGTGTGGATAGTGGAAAACTTTTGGGTTTTATAGCTTCATATGGAGGCATTGAGGTGGAAACAAGAAAGACTAATGCAATAATAAATATGCCACCTCCTAGGAATATTTCTCACTATCCGTTGATTAGTTGCATCATTGGTGGATCAGACTCTTCCTTTTACCTAGCTCCTTAAGAAGGAATTGGAATTTAGATGGAATGAGATTTTCAAAAATCTTTTGAAAGTTTGAAACAATATCTAGCTAATTTTATCCCATCTTGCAACTTGTTGTTCAAGGAAAATGATTCATCCTTTAGATATCAACATCAACCCATGCTCTGGCTATGTTGTTGGCCCAACAAGATGAGAATGGAAAATAACATATTGTTTACTACATTAGTCAAACATTGATTGATTATGAAACTTGATACAAAATAATAGAAAAATAATGTTTGGCTCTTGTGTTTGCTACTAACAAATTAAGATTATTTATTAAATGTAGAAGTGCATGTTGTTACACAATTTGATCCTCTAAAACACATTTTTTCTAAAAAAGAATTATCAAGACACCTAGCCAAATGGATTATGTTGTTAACTAAATTTGACCTTAAATTTTTGCCACAAAAAAGAAATAAAAGGTCAAGTGTTGATTGACCATTTAGGTAGCACTCCTTCACCATTAGTGTTGCCCAATCACATTCCATTCCCTGATGAGAATGTGTTAACAATGGAGGATGAAACATGGGAATTGTATTTTGATGGTTCTAAGTGTCGAACTGGCTTTGGAGTAGGGGTTATATTTATTCTCACATTTCTCTCAATATAGCTAATTCCCTTATCCCACTGCCTAAAATTCTATATACAAAAAACTGGAATATGAGGCCATTATTGCTGTGAATACATGTTCTTATATCCTTAGGGTGTTCAAAATTGCATAAATTCAATGATTCCTAATTAGTCATTAAGCAGATTAATGGGTCTTATCAAGAAAACATGACAAGTTATCCCAATATAAAAATCTTACAATGACATTGCTAGAACATTTTGAATCTTACACTATTGATAATGTTCCATGAAAGGATAATCAACATGCCAATTTAATGGCAAGTGCTTCTTCTCTTTGTCTCTCTCTCAAGATCCTTTCTACGATTTCTCATTTATTGTCTACACTCTCACAAACCGGCCAATAGGCGAAATGGGTGAAAGAAGCATTGGTTGCCAAAAATTCAATGTGTGAGACTGTGCAAAAACACTTGTTAACGCTATATCGTGCTCTCACATTTTTTCACGTATTCATTGAAACGCTTTGTTACATTATAATGCGCTCACATTTTGGTAATGCTTTTGTGAATTCAAAAAAATTCACATGATTTTTTGAAATTCAAACCATAACGAGCGTGTTATAACATGCTTGTGTTTTTGGCTTGGTAATAGCCAAGCCTAGAATTGATCACTACCAACCCATAATGCAAGCACATTTTACTATAACACGATCGGGTTTTCACTATTTCAGGTTGAAAAAGTGAATTGGCCACTTTTTGGCCCCCCTTCTTTTTGCACTTACCCACAATAAAAAATGAAGTGGGTTAGCAGTAACTCAAGTGGCCCTTTCTTGAGTTGATACTTCCAAGAAGTTGTCAAACACTCACTTATTCAACAAATCATGATATTAAACTAATTTCCTTTATTGCATTCTAACATTGAACTCTTATATAAAGTCCAATAGGAATTTGCTCAATATCTCTTTTTCAATAACACATATTCTGTTGTTGTAACTACTGAGTAACAAATAAGCAACTAACTAGCAATAATCAACTTATCAACTAGATTTCCTCTTTGATAGAAGATCCCACTATATAGGGTTTATGAGGAGTTTGATTATTCATGAAGTAAAAAGAACTCATAAAGAAACTGTCAACTCTTCCTCAAAGATAGGAAGAGGAATTAGTATGAAGCATAAAACAATAACTATAAAAGCAGGACCGGGGAAACCAAACTAGAATTATATGCCCAACAACTTAAGTCCTTTAATAGAGACATGTTCTTGAGAAAAATCTTGTCATAAATTAGTCCTACTGAGAGTAGACTCCTTCTCGTCACTTTCCTATTCAGCGAGAAAGAGTATTATGTTGTGACTCACCACTCCATACATTTTGATCAATTTTTCGACAAATGCCAGGTCAATTTTGATGTTTCAAATGTTGTCGAAATTTAATAACAATGACAAATGTCACAAATACTAATAGTCATTGCCAAAAATTGATCAAAATGTATCAAGGCAATGAATGATCAATAAAATGATCACCTTCATTTTCCAAAGTGTCACATAGATGTTTGACTTCTTCTTGCAACTATCTCGCAGTCCTTATGTTGTGGAATGGTAAAATTGTTGCAAGTTAAAAGTCCTTGTTGCAAGGTGTTAATCTCATTCCTAAGGAATACACATTATTAACAATCATAAATTAAAATTAGAATCACACTAAAATTCATAGGCATTCATGCATTCATTCAAACATATATCAACACAATATATTTCCATTTCCACATACTTAGAACTACTTAAAAGTGTATAAAAGGTATATAAGGTCCTGGGAATGTCTTGAAACTTAGTAGAAGAAATGATAAAAGTATAAAATAGTATAAGGGAAACTAGTCAATGATTGATCCCATCATATTTCACTATGGGGTTGGTAATTTTGGTGGCATCCAAGCTCGACCCATCATATGTGGCCCTCATTAATTTGGTCACCTTTGAATTTTTTATTTCCCTTTTAGGCAAGACCTCCCATTTTACATAAAGTACAATTACTGCTTGAATAACCTCCTTCATAATCCTATAGGATTTATCCAAGTAGAAATATTCATCATGGATTTGGCTGAGGATTATTTGTATACATGCCTCTTCTTGTAAGAATTCTAGGAAGTCCTTCCACATGTTGATATTTTTCTCTACAATGTTGTTGTATTGAGGAAGGTAGCTTTGTGTTTCAGTTGGCAGCAGAGTCACTCCTATGAGTTTAATGTTGGTATGATTGATCTCTGAGAGCAAAGCATGGATGTATTTCTTGATATCTTCTATGTAGATTAACTCAGTTGGTACTTTGTAGAATGTCCCCTCCTTATCTGTCTCTATAGCCTTGCTTGTACATAAATTTATTGTACTTAGTTCAAGGTTTTTGTGAAATGTTTATGCTATAACAGTAGCCATTATCATATTATCACTGATAAGGCTTTAGTTTTGATCATTTTGTAGTTGCTAGGGTTTCACAACAAAGGAGTATGAGCACACAGGATATCAAATTTAATTTTTATTGATGGGTTCATACTTCTTTTATAAGATCATCATCAAGGAAATGCATTAATTGTTGTAGCCATGTTCCTCACCTTTTTACATTTTTCTACTCGTTAACTTTTTCTATGGCTCTATTTTGGCAAGTGATATTAGATTATACTTATGATATACTCTATAACTATTATGCTGATATAATTTATGACTTTATGATGTTATCGGTAGTGGTTTACCATTAATTTATTTTATAATACCATTTTTAATGTTTTTAGGGTTTCATTTAGGTCAAGGAAATAAAAATTCAAACTTGGGCCTAACTATCTTTCTCATCTTCTTTTGGAAGTATAATTTACAATGTTGTATGTTATTTTTTCCCTTGTTTTTTGTATCCTTTTATATTTTGTTAATTTTGCTGCCCTGTTTTTTTTTTGTTATTTTCGGTATTGCAGGAGTTCATGGGTGCTAATTTGTGTAGTTGTGATTTATCTGTACAATAAACTTCTAGAATTTTAAAGTGACTTAGATGTGTTACCATTCTTTTCTATCTGTTGTGCATGGTTCCTTTTCATAGTTTTATGCAAAGTATTTTTAGTTTGTGTATGTATCATGGAGGCTATTTGGAATCCATATATTTTTTGGGATGTTAAATCTTGTTCCTCTTGCATCCACACATTAAGTACCTCACCATTTACCATACTTTTATTATTAATTTCTAATTCAATCCCCCCTTCATTGTTTGAATATTTTACCTCATCCATAGTAGGCAATTTAGAGATTGAGTATATTAGCCTTGAATTATCTTTTTCCTCTCCTTCTTGGGAAACTTCCTCTACATATGAAATCTCATCATCCTCACCTATGGGAATATGGATGACCTTAGTGCCATCAGTAAAATAAGTTTTCTCTTTCCTAGAATCCACTACTATGTTGGCATTTACAAACCATTTCATTCCTAGTAGTGTGTATCATGTGTTAAAGGGTTCTTTCATCTCTACCACTTAAAAATAGAATATTAACTTAAGGCCTTTCACATTAACTTCAACATTCTTCCATGTTCCTAATTCCTACATTCTAGAACCATCCACTAATATGATCTTGAATGGGGTCCTGACCAACTTAGGTATTCCTAGTTTTTCCCAAGTGGTAGTTGATATGATATTTATGTATGCACCGGAAGTCTATCATAACATGTTTTACCTTATGATTATTCAAACTTGCAATTATTAGTAGGGTTCCATTTTCCCAATGTTGTTACTTTGATATTCTATGAATTTGCAACTACTTGGGTGCCTATTTTTTCCAATATTTCTAGCATTGCCAATAAATCCTTTTGTTGTGCTAGTGAAGCCAACTTCTTCAACATGATCACCTCATCTTGTGTAACACAATTTATTTTCTTCATATTTTTGGTGTATGATGGCCTATCTAATGCTCTCCAATATTCTATCATGTTCTTTCTTTGTAGGCCAAAAGTGGTTGTACTCATCTTCTTCCCAATCTGAATTTTCACTTATTTATTTTCTTATTTTTGCTAGTATCAATCCCTTATCTTGTGAGTACTGTTGGTTTTTCTCTTTTGATTATTTTTTCTTTTCTTTTTTTATTCTTATCTCCAATTGGTATTATTCTCCAGATTATTCGTCATTGGATGTATATGATGACCAATTTTTTATTCGTTGAAATCCTCTAGCCCCTTGCAAAGGAAATTTCCTAATGACCCTCACTCCCCTATTCAACCCCTAAAGATCATCACTCTTAAAATGGGGTGGATCATTTTTAAAATATTGTTGGTCCCTTTCACAATTGTACACGTTATGGTCTTTGTTACTAAAAAACACACAATTCTTCTTCTTGTCAGACTAACATTCTATGGCACAATGGCTAGACTTACCACACTTAAAGAATGTGGTATCATCTCTTCTATAGTTGTTCCTTCCACATCATCTACCTCTGAGTTGTAATTAAATTTTATGTTATCTTCTTGATATATTTGTAGAGGGGTATTTTGTAATGCATTGGCATTTATATTATTCCTCCACGGGGATTGCTTGTATCCCACATCATGTGTATACAAGGGTCTCTCTGCAAGTCCTATAACATAGGCCATATTCCTATCTACATATCTATCATACCTTGAATACAATGGGCATATAGGGTCTAGATGATCATTTGTATTTCTTATGTGGAATGCCTTGGATGGAAATTTTCCTATCTCATGGTTATTCCCTTTGTTATGTAATCCATAATATAGCGATTGGAGCTTTTGTGGCACCTTTTGTAGCTCTACTTTGATTATAGCTTCCCTCTTCTCTTCATGTGCCTTTAGTAAATCATTATTTAAATGGCCTTCTTTAGAAAAATACAAGCACCAAATGTTTTGTTTCTTCATTTTCATCTTCTCTTTCCATTATATCCTAGTGTAAGGCTAGTTGCTCCATTGCTAAATGTATTTTTTCTATTGTTTTATTTTCAATTTCTTTATCTACTTTCCTTGATGACTCTACCTCAATGCAGTAGGCCATGGTTACTACATCTAGATATTTATCCAATATCCTTCCATTTAATGCAACTCTAATATATTTTTGTAACCTGGAAATGAACCATTCCACATTCTTCTTCTCTGTCAATGGTTCTTCTAATTTGTGGGATACTTCTTTAAATATTTTGTCATGTAAACTTTTATTGATTCTCATATCCTTTGTAATAGCTCTCTCATATTGCTTACACACTTCAATGAGACTTTTCGAGTATCAAAATTTTCTAGGAAATCCTTCTTGACCTCTTCCCAATATTTATCATGTTTTGGGTAAGTCTTCTTGTACCAATCTAATATATCTCTTCTTAGGGATAACAAAAAATCTAATAAATTAATCTTATGCTCATCAATATATTTTCTCTATCATAGAGATTCCAAAAGGAATCTGTGGTATGTAGCTTATGTGGTGTCCTACCAAAATATCCAAATCTTGGTTAATGACTCCATTATACTTGTGGTATCTTCTTGTTTTGGTTTGTGGAGTGGCAAAGTGAATTTCTTCTACTTCTTTGCACTTCTTATTAGAGAGTGATTATTTTCTTTGTCCTTATCTCTTTCCAAATTAATCTCAAAATACTCTTCCAAAATTTTTTAGCAAATTTGTTGTTTCTCTCTTTTGCATATTTCTCTCTCCTCTTTTGTGGTATTTCTTCAACTAATATACTTATCTTATAGGGCATAGGGGATGGGTCCTGGTCCATGGTGTAGTGTCAAAAAAATGGTCCTTTGACATTTTCCGCACTCGTTTGGGTCCTTATGGATTTTGGCTTAATGTTTCCTTGATTTAGTGTTGTAATGTGGACACCATAGTCACATTAGGTCTTGGGCCCTTGTGAACTAAAATGATTCAAATGGTACCTTACCTAAGTGTTGTAAAGTGTTGCAACATACTTTCATACTTTTCTAGGGTTTTTTTAATAAAATAACTTATTTTCATCATTTACCAAGCCTTGTTTCAAAGTGTTGTAAAGTGTTGTAACACACTTTCACATTTTTTTAGGCTTGTCATTAATAATTGGGCTTTCTTATGCTTTAGTTGGCCCCATTTTGTATCCACATGCCTTATGTATATTTTTGAGAGTAATCCCGACAAACATCATTTAAAATATCAAAATCCTGAAACCCACCTTAAATGCCTAAGGTGGGAGTCATTCACCATTATGGGTGAATGAGTCCCCTTAGGTGGGACCCATTCACCCAAAGTGGCGAATGAGTCCCCTTTAACTCAAAATACAAATTTAATTTAAAATTCTTACAAGTTTTTATTCTCCAAGATCTAAGGTCGGCCTGTGATGTTGTAATTTTAGGAATTATTGCATAATTGAGTATAAATACAAGCTTCATTCACTCATTTTATCCTATCAAGCAATCAAGTGACCTAGCATTCAAGTATTCATGCATATAGTTTACAAGAGCATTTGAGAATTCAAGGAATTTCAAAAACAAATTATCAAGCATTTAAGAGAATTCTTCAAGTGTCATTCATCATGTCAAAGATTTCTTGCATCATGTTGTTTTAGAGCTAACATTTGTGATGTAGGATTGTGTGATTCAAGCAAGCATTACATTCAAGATCTATCAACATCAAGCTAGATTCCAAGTCCACATCCATTGGAGCCATCACTTACATGTTTTCATCACCTTATTGTTAGGGTTTGGTGAGTTGCAACATCATTATTTATTCATTCATCATTCTCCATTCTATTTCATTTCATTTCAAGGGTTTAATTACCAACAAGGGGTTTGACCAAGGCAAACCCCTATTCACTAACCCCACAACATTTTTCCCTCTTCTTGTGTGTGATTTGTAGGCTAGGTTGCAGATTTACCAAGAAGTTAAGATTGGAAAAGTGATAAAATAAATTAAAAGATTTCAAAGTCCTAAGAGAAGCTTGGAGAAGATCTACAGTCTAAATTCTGCAGTTTTAGATCCAAAAATTAGTCGAGAAGAGCAGAGCAAATCGAGAGCTATAGTTTCCTATTTTGAATTTCTAGAAATCTAGAGGTGGACTAATTCACCACTATTGGCGAATGAGTCCCACTACCCAGGCCTAAAAAATAATTTTGTAGATCTAAGTACCTATTTGTTCGTAACTTGTTCTAGCATAGTCTTCCCGAAACTAGACTATGTCACCTAGCTTGGCGTATGAGTCCCAGTTGGCATCAACAACAATTTTTTTAGGATTCCAGAGCTCCATTCCATCTCCAGCAAGTTTCCAGGTCCACACTTCCATTTCATAACTTCCTATTACATTTTACTTGCATTCTTAGGTCATTTAGTATTGGTTTGCATATCACACTGTTTTTTCAAACATATTGCATTTTCCAAGTTTACACTTGGTGGTGAACCCTCATTTTCTGTTATCCTTTCCCTAGAACTCTCCCTTTGTTAGATTTCAATCTCCTTTGCAATGAAATCTCAAGGGTTTTTTTTTGAGTGAATAGTGTTGTTTTGTCTCTCTCCTTTTAGGTCCAAAACCCTAGAAGTAAAAGAGAGCACAAATTCACCTTATTCACATGGGTTGTCACTTTTCATAACACCACTTAATTTTTGGTGATGTATTTTCATTTTTAATGATATTTCTTTACTTAATATCAATAATACTTTTCCTAAGTTAAACATGGCCTTATTATCTTGTTTATCTCTCCCCCTATGTACCTACCTAGGCCTCTCTCTCTATCCATCCCTCTCCCTCCTTCCCTTTCTAATTCTCTCCATCTCACCAATCCCTCTCTACTCTCTCTCTACCTCCTTCCCTATTTACTTCTTTTCATCTCACCTATCTCTCTCTACCTCCTTACCTCTCTACTTCTCTCCATCTTGTCTCTCTCGCTCTCTCACCTACCCCTCTCTCTCCTCTGTCCCCCTCCGTCCCCTTCCATCTATACTTATCTCTCTCTCTCTCCTTTGCCTCTACCTACCTCTCCCTCCTTCTCTCGAGCTACCTTAAAAGGGAAAATGGTAGATTTGAGAAGAAACACATCAATTATCTTAAATTTTTAATTAGATATTTTATGTTGAAGATTCCAAGTTGGATTAGAAGTAGTTTGGGTAGGAGGATGTGTGGTGCTTATGAAGTCAAGGAGCTTTGCTAAGCTGAGCTATAGGAATTGATAGATGTAGATAATATAAACTTGATATTTTTAAAACTTTTTCTTAGAGATTTTGATTCTTTATATATCTTGAAAAAGAATGAGCATTGATTTCCCACAAGATTGTTCCATTCGATGCTAAATAGGAATTAAAATGGGCATGAAAATTTTACCATTACACTATTATTTAAATAATTTTATTTAAGACTATTTAAACTTTTATAATATATTTTTATTTTTATTTTTCATAATTAAATGTACAATATTTAAATATAAAATTAACTTAAAAATATAAAGAAAATAGAAGACATAAAATATGGTTCTAATTAGTGTAAATTTTAGTTCACATGATATGGAATAAAATAATTTGAAAGGATATCTGGAAATCAATTTTTTTACTTATTAAAAGATATTTTTTAATAACTAATATTAAAAATTAATATGAAAAAATGAATTGAATATACAAATAAAGTTATGAATATTTTGTTATTAAAAATAATCAATAATGAAAATTAACATAAAAAAATTAAGTTGAACATAAAAAATAAACTATTTATTTTTATTATTAAAAATAATGAAAAAAACTAATATAAAGAAAATAAATTAGATATAAAAGGGAAAGTGATTATTCTTTATTAGATTTTTCCTGACCAATAATAAAAATTAATATTAAAATTTAATAGTAAAAAAGAGAGTTTGAATATGAAAATAAATAAAGTCATTTAGAAACAAACCAAAAATAATGAAATAATTAGTTCTCCAAACTAAAATGGAAGGACAAGTTAAAATGGAAAGAAAACTAAAGATGGTAAAAAACACAAACAAAGAAATTTAAGAGGATCATAAATTTAATAGCTTGAAAGAGTACTTCAGCACCTTGAGCACAACAGATAGGCCGTTTACTTTATGTGAGATGAAAGTGGAGGTAGGTCCCTTGGAAATGATTTTATTTGGTTGGAAATGGTGGATAAATGATATCAGTGAGAAGGCGAAGCATAATAATCAATTAAGGTGAGAAACCCCTAGAGATTGTTATAAGATGAGCCCCCTAGCGTGAAGGCACTACTCTCATGCACTCCTTGAAACAATATGTTTGTTTCTTTTTTTTTTTTGCTTGATCATTGGGAATCATGAACTTCTACATGAGTGTAATTCGCCACGGGAAATTCACCGTCATGATAAATTCACCTCAAGTAAAATTCATCATCAGTAATTCATCCCCTAGAAAAAATTAACATTTTTTAATATTAATGGATTAATTTTCTGCAGTGAATTGCCAGTGATGAATTTGTGATAACGGTGAATTTTCTAGTGGTGAATTTTCCTTCTATGAATTTTCCATATGCTATTTTTTTGTCATCTCCAATCCGATATTCCAAATGACAGTTATAGTTACAGACCATACCGATGCCCTCCGTTATGCTTTCGAGCATCGAGTTCCACCCACTGTGGTTTAAAAACCCTCCCAGAGCATGGTGAGCCAACAATTTTCTCTGTAGCATCTAGCTTCCAAAAAAAACTCTGCTCCTTTGCTTCCTATAGAAATTCATGCAATAGAATGATACATTCACCATGGAGTAGATCAGAGCTAATAGCCCATAGGAAGGATGCTTGCTCGCCTCCAAACCCCAGGCGAACTCCATCAGATCATCTTCTAACATCACCGCTCTACTGTCAAAACAAACATACACCACAGAGGATGCAGCTTGTGTATCCAGTCAATCTAGACAGCTGCTTTCTTCGTTCCATATGCTCTCCTTGCCTTGATTTGTAGGTAGGATGCAAAAATGCGCTGGAGAAATACAAGATGGGAGAGAGATGCAAATTCATAATTGAAATTCAAACTTAACCATCAAGTGATTGTCCTAGCAGACCTCACAACAGACTGCTCAACGCTTAGCAAGCCACCCCTCGGTTGATATGAGGAAGAAAGTAAGTGCATCTCACTTTCCTATGCATTTTCTACACTTTGAATTTCCCTTACTTAGAATAGCTTAAGCATCTAGTTCTTCAAACACTTAAAACTGTGTGGTCACCAACACATCATTCCTTTTAATGGAATCAAAGCGGTTTAAAAAGACAAACTTTAATACATTTTTGAACTTTTAGATGAACTACTAGACTAGCATACATATATGAAATATTAATATATATAAAATATGTCAAGAGTTATCCTTCTCGAGGTGTCTATTTTTATCATTTTTAATGCTAACTTTAACCCCAACCTTAATTTAACCCTAACCCTAATTTAACCCTATCTCTAATTAAACCCTAACCTTAACCCTAATGTTGGAGTGAAGAAGACACTGAAAGGGGGGGTGAATTAGTGTCTTAAACAAATTTTAACTTTTGCCTTTAAAAAGAATTGAATAATTTTTGTTTTTAATATTTCAATGATAAATACATTCATGAATTGAATGCAATCATTAAAGAACTGAAATAAGAAATATTAGAGCAAACCAAATATCATCATAGTCTTGGAATATTATCACATAAAAGCAATAAGACCATAAGCAAAGAATTTGACGAGTGGAAAACCCTCCAAGGGTAGAAAAACCACTCTAAAAATGATGCCTCACTGGCTTAATCTGAATTTTTTTTGTTTACAATGTCTCACTGGCAATACTATCTTACTGATAAATTACAAATGCCTCACTGGCAATACTATCTCACTGATAGATTTCAAATGCCTTACTAGCAATAAAACAATGCCTCACTTGAAAATCCATTTTAATCACAAACAACATATAATGTAAAATACAGAGGGTTTCTCTATTTCCCTTCAAATCATATATTACTTTCATTCTAATACATTTAATATCTTAAAAATATTAAATATATCAGTAATACAAACTATTTTACATCATGTTTGAAAAACTTCAATCACACAATTTTGTTTTCACATCCAACATAATAGCTCTATTAAAAGCCCCAAACTTAAAATAGTGATCAACCACTATTTATATAAGTATACAAAAATTCATATATGTTGTTATCTAACATCATGAAAACTTTCAGATATAAATTTTAAAACTAATTGCAATAACTATTTCCATAACCGCCCTTGTCGATTCATCGTGATTTCTCTCTTTGGCAACAACATTTAACATCATAAACAATGAACCACACCTTTATACATGGTCGATATTGTGAAAAAAAAATATGTAAAGTCTAAACAAGGAACCCACATCTATGTTACACAAAACCCTTAATGTTCATCTTTTAGAAAGTATCAAAATGAAAAACAAGAAAAACTCGACCAAGATCTTGCATTACACTGAATCACTAAATAGAGTGTTAATCTAAAAGAAGAATATGATTCAATCTTAGCAAATAATAAATATCATCTGGTGAAGTTGAATGCTGAAGACCACATTTTGTAGCATTGTACCACCACAAAAACAAATTGTTCCATGCCCTAAGTCAACCACTGCTAGGTCGAAGCAAAGACATTTCAAACATACTCATGCAACCAATAACCAAATTGAAACCATGTCTTGCAGCCACCATTTCACCTTCTCAATTGAAACTATCAACCTTATGCAAACCCTATCTTGATCACAATAGAATGAGTTTGAGTTTTGCTAAGAATGAAAGTAAATTAGGGCACAATTATTGTTTTGGTGTTACAAATCAAAAATTATCATTATATCCCCAATAATCACTATACCAGTCATGATTTTCCCAAATAACATAAATCTCATAATGATCAATGATGTAAATGAACATATGTCACCAAAAACCTTTAATAATTGGTGTTGGATTATGACCATATCTATCATGTCTTTGACAATTTCAACAATTATTCTACCCTTTATCATTTTACATGAATAATGCGAAACATTATAATGTCCATTACGTGGCCTTTGACATTGGATAACACTTATGTCATGAGTTGCTCATGACCAACAATAATGCAATGAAACCATTTAAGTACCCAAATGAAATCAAACATAATTATGTGCCTTTTGACCATGACCACACAAGGATGCACATGAAGATGTTCTCCCACATAGTCCAATATCAAACCTTTATAGAACTTGCAATTGAATATGTATATTATCTTAATGTTTTTACCACACAATTATGCCAAGAGAGTAATGTTGCAATATATGTCTCTGAATCAAGTTTACTGTTACCAAGATGTCAATGCCACTGTGCATAGGTAAATATGTCTAAAATACATGTTTAATGATCAAATGTATATTGTGCCATACCAAGTGTGCTATATACCTGTGATCATGTTAATCACCTTAAAACCTTGCATATACCTATTTGACACAATGCCAACTAAAGATGCCACCAAGGTCAACACCTAATTCAAGTCTAATTTTATTTTAACCCTAACCCTAAATAAATTAAATCCCTAACCATAATCATAACCCTAACTGAACCGTAATTGTAATTAAACCCTAACCCAAACCTAACCAAAATCTAATTCAAAACTTCATTGTAAAACTAATTTAACTCTAATACTGACCCTAAGTGTAATTAATCCATAACCCTAGTTGAATGCTAATTGAACCCTAACCTTAAACCTAATCAAATCTTAATCCTAATCGAATCTTGATTGAAACCTTAATTAAATCTTAATTCTAATTGAATCTTTATTTAACCCTAAACCTAGTTGTGCCATAACCCTAACTCTAATTGAAATATAGCCCCAACTTTGAATGAAAGTGCTTCCCTCACCCTAGGTGAAAGGATATATTTCTTTCTGTTCATTTCTTTTTTATTTAATTTTTCTTATTTTATTTCTTGGTGTTATTTTATGGTATTATTACATCCTTCACTTTAATTAAGGAAGTTAATTTATTGTGAACACAATTTAATGTTTGCAGTATCATTTTGAATGAGATAATCAATAACATGCACTACAATACTTTAAATTCTAGAACATTTAAGATGCATACTCATTCTAGGCATTTTAGGGTGCATTTAAAAAAGAGCTTGAAGTGCATACACCATCCTATGCAAAAGGTATGACTTTTTGGACACAACCTAACAAACATACATTTAAAATATTAATATTATTTTAAATTTATATCATTTAAAATATTTTTCAAATTTTCCTATGTTGATATATGTTAAAGATATAGAAAATCAAAACTCTATACTATATTGTTAATTTAGATTGTATTTAATTAAATTGTTAAAAAATGTAAGTTGTTTATAAATAATTTCAAGTATTTTATAATTAACTTCACATTGTGTATAAAGGATTTAAATTAATTATAAAATTAAAAATATATAAAAGATTATAGATAATTTAATTTAAGTTATGGATTGAATCAAATTAGACCTAATCAATGGATTAAATTTCATTTTCTCATCACCAAGATTAGTAATGGGCAAGATGAGAGCATAAGATGATTGTCTAATCTAATTTGAAAATATATCATGCAAATCTATTCAATTACTACTTTGAACAAAACAAATATTCTTTTATATCATTTATGGCTTGTAATCAAGATAACAAGAAGATAAACTCATTTATAATATTAGCAATTTCTAATTTAACACAAAAGTAATTTATTTTATCTAAGAAAAATCAAGATAATATGAAGATAAACTCATTTATAATATTAGCAATTTCTAATTTAACACAAAAATAATTTATTTTATCTAAGAAAAATTCATGATAATATGAAAATAAACTCATTTATAATATTAGAAATTTCTAATTTAACAAAAGAGTAATTTATTTTATCTAAGAAAAATTCAAAATAATATGAAAATAAACTCATTTATAATATTAGCAATTTCTAATTTAACACAAAAATAATTTATTTTATCTAAGAAAATAATTTTAATCTATTTATGCAATATTCTTACAATTTGTACATTATTATAGCTTTAGGTAAGGAGAGACAATATCAAAATAAGAAAAAGAATATAAACTCATACTTCAAATAAAGTGGTACAACAAAGATTTTAAATTCCTTTAGGGTGTCTCAGCCTAGCGTTTAAAATAAGATGACTGTTATATATTAAATTCTTAGTAATTAGGACCTTTAAACTCAAGAATGAAATATACGTCACTACAGCTCAAATAAATAAGATCTCAAGCCACTTTTGTTCGAGATATCTAATTTTATTTTATCTACTATTCAATACCATTGAAGGATTTCTAAAATAGTTTTCATGCATTTATTTCATGATGCTTGTCTAAATGAATCTATTTTTTATATCGGGCTAAGAAACCGTTTCATGAATCCCTCATAATAAATTATATAAAATGCCTATTTCATAAGTCATGCATTTGTCTAATAGTATATATGTATAACTACAGATTTCTCCACAAACCCGTCCCCATACTTCATAAACAAAACCAAAATACAAATACAAAAAATCCTTCAACTAAAAGTAACACAACACCCAAAATAGTAATGAAATCACTATATCCTATTTCTCTATGAGATAAAATCATTAGCATTGAATGGACTTGCTTATTAAATACATACAACTGCAACCAAATCAGGCAAAAATTAATGGTAAACGACAATCCAGTTCAACCCATTTCGTGTGTTTCTTCAATACTACAAAAGAATTCAATTGTGAGAATGGCAAGTGTGGAAGGAGGATAATGGGTGAAGAGAGTGCTCACTGCTCTCATTTTCCCCTCTTCTCACCAATTGTGAAGGAGAATCTCTTTTCGCCCATAGCCTAGCAGGATGTGTGACTCGAGCGGAAGATGTGGCATTCTCTTAAAGCCCAACTTGTACCCTTGCTCTACATGCATAGCTCACATTTTGGCTAGTTGATAGCTAAGCATCAGCACACCAAGGAGGAGTTTGTTATGGTCACACTTTTGCTGTTGGAGGGTTAATTATCTTCTTGTACTACCTTCATTCGTGTTGAAGTTTTAAAAGTTGGTGGCCAGCTACAACTCTGATTTAATTCTAGAGATATTTTCTTGGTATGGCTTCTCCAATGGTTTTTTTATCTTGTTATCTGTTCTTCTTGGTACATTATCGACAATACAAAACAACTTGCAAACCTTAACAATTGTTGCCAAACCTTCTATAATAATATTATAATTAGAAATAGAATAGAAAATGCAATGAAGAAGATAGTAATTGAAATGCCTAACAAGAGGAAGAAAACTGCAACGAATGAAATATCTGTCACTGATCAAAAAGGTAGGTAATAAAATGAATCTAGAAAAGAAAGGGAAATAATGTATATACAAAATTTTGCAACATACCTTGACTTCCATCATTTCAGCTTGCTCTCTTGAATGTCCTTTAGATTTCTGCAACACTCATTGAAGGGTTTTCACATTGTTTTGTATGAAAGTAAAACAAAGATATCAAATCAATTTAAAACTCTTTTAAAATATGCTTTAAATATGCTTGAAAAAATGTCTCCATACAATAAATGTAGTTATGCCAGTTGTATGTCATTTGAATGTCAAATTCAAGCTAAAGAGTTTTTCCTTACATTGAATTTTGATTTTTGATGGATGTCACTATAGATGCCTCTCAGCATAATGATTCAACAAACTCTTTTAATAGAGGTTTTCATAAATTCAAACCTCTTTTAATAGAAGTCTTCATAAATTCAAACCTCTTTTAATAGAGGTCTTCATAAATTCAAAGATAAGAACATCTAGAATAAAACAAATTTAAAATTGCTTTAAAAACAAAAAAATACAAGTATTGAAAAGAAAAAAAAATGCAAATAAAAATAATGTATAAATATATATTATAAAATATATATTTATGTTACTACTATAAATATACATTAAAAAAAAGGTGCCTCAAGAAGCATAACTATTTTATATAAATAATAATGTTATATAAATACTAATTTATTATAATAATTACTATGATTAAATTAATTATAATTATTAATATTAAAATTTAGTATTAATAATAATAAAAATCAAATCATTATAAAATTGATTGTGATATAAAAAAAAAGTATTTTAGAGTGAATAAGATATCAAATCGATTTAAATCTACATTAAATCTACTTGAAAAAAGTCCACATACAATGAATGTAATTATGCTAGCTTCATCTGAACGTTAAATTCAAACTAAAGAGTTTTTCTTTGCTTTTTGATGTATGCCATTGTAATACGCCTCTCCCCGTAATAAGATTCAAATGAAAATCCTACCATATTTCAGTCAATTGCTACAGGCTGACAAAAAAATCCTTGCATATTTCAGTCAATTGCTACAGGCTGACAAAATTAACCCGCAGGACCACTGCCCCACTCCCCTATCTCTTCCATTTCCGTGCGTGGAAATTTAATTCACTGGAGCCCGCACCCGCGTCGTGCGCCAACCTCTCTCTTTCCAAATACAGTCAAATCCCATTAATGCGTAAACGCAATCACTCAATCGGGACACATAAATGAAAAGGATAAGGAATCTGCATGAAGTTAAATGCACAGATATAAAATGTCCTGCTAATTCAGCAGACATGGACCGGGAAAAGAAATAAAAATATGACTTGCATAACAAAGGGTATAAGCATGTTGATGTGAAATATTTAAGTGTTATGGAAGAAAATGCAAACCAAAAAATTTAGAAAAATGTAGCTTCCATAGCAGTTACAAATGTAACTAAGAAAATTCGGAGTATTCATTGTTAAAATTGTTGCAAGAGTTTTTTAATATGTTGTCTCAAAGCTTTTGAGCAAGGAATGAAATAGTTGGTTCATTGGTTGGCTTACTTGCTTGCTGTATTGTTTAGGGCTGCACCATAAAGATGACGATAAATTAGTATTCGATGAATGTATAACATGAAGCTAAAAATATAGAGTTAAACAACTATGACAACGAGGCCAACATATGTGCTATATGGAATCATAAGAGGGTAATATTAGCTTTGTGATGAACATCGTAGTTCATCATGAGGTGGTTGGTAATTTAAATTTTGGCAAGTAATATTTAAAATTTCAATGCATAATTGTTAACTCACTCACTATTTTCATTCTTCCACTGTATTTAGCAAATATAAATTTTAGACCAATCTTTATTAATAAATATTGGATAAAAACATTATCTAACAAGAGTGAAGGAGCCATGTGATAGTGATAAAACTACTTTAATGCATAGTCTTTTAATGTGTCTGGAAACAACTTCACTAACGACCTATCATCATAGAAGAATTATAGGTATGTAATATTAAAGATATGAATGTGGGTCATTGGGTCTTCTTTATAAACATAATTTCAAACCTACGAGCCAGGAAACCCATTCTAAAAGGATAAGTGAGAATGTCATAAGCCAATGGAATATTAAAGTCTTTTGGAAATTAAAGGCTAGATCATTGAGGTAGAATTTAATCCCACTTAACTCTCTCATGATGATTTAAACAGGTTTTTAGGGAGGATTAGAAGATGGAAGGGTTGCCTATAAAAGGATTGTGATGGAATTATAGTGGAAGGAGTAATGGATTGGGAGTGGAGGGTAGAATAAGATGGATGTGTTGGGGAGCAAGTAGGAATGATGATGAAGGAAACATGGGTAGGGGTGTTAAAGTAATAAGAGGGGAAGGGAATAATGAGTTGATGAATATAAAGTGTAGTGGATTGTGTTAGAGTGAAGAATGGTAGAGGATTTGTGTGAATGGGGAGGAGGGAAGGATCACAAGAGAAGTTAAGGGCCCTAATAATATGATTAATCTCTTTTTAACATGAAAATTATTTAGTTATAAGAAAGTGTTGAAACTC
>VDFB02152176.1:0-10759 GCA_007258455.2 Sequoia sempervirens
TGATAACCAACATTTCGATGAACCCCAAGTTCATCGAAATCTCGACGAACATCGGGGATAAACTTTCAAAAAATTGGAAATTACACATCAAATTTTACAAGCACCCGACAAACATCAAATTTTACATATTTCGTCGGACAGTTTCGTCGTATTTTGCAATCAAATGTATTAGTGATTAATTAATAGAGATAACAAATGCTATAAGTTCAAAACCCGAAGGAAACAAAATTTGATCATGATTAATTAATATTTCAATAACAAATGCTATAAGTTCAAAAGTTGAGATTGATAATTACATTTAAAATAAATGCATATAGTTTTAAATAACAAATAAAGGTACTTAACTCTTGGTTTGACGTTATTTTTACTTTGTGAGGTATTTTCAATTGATTTACCACTCTATTAGGTGATTAGAAATTATTGGCCACTAAAATTTTATTTGATTATAAGGAGCACTTTTTGGACTATGATTTATCTCATAAAATTTTATAATTGATTACATGACTGTAGATTGAACACTTTGGTGTAGATCCAAACATTATCTACATTCTTAACTATTATGAATTTAAGGTTTGAAACCTACTTGCCATGACTTCTATAACTTGTATAAAAGTAGTGATGTGGATAATGGAGTTTGGTAAACCAAGAATGTTTCTCCCCTTTTTCAAACTTTTGTTGGATCGCAAAATAGCCACTCTACAATCTTACAACTCTTCTTACCTTAAAGGCCAAAGAGATTTTTTCAAGAAGGTAAAACATGGGATCATCAATAGACTTTAAGTAGAGTTAAAATTCAATCGTTGAGATTGTGCAATTTGCTTTGGGCTTAGCTAAACCTTGGAGTGTTTACCTAGAGGTAACCTTAAAAATGATTTTTTCTATAACCAAAGATATACAAACATGATAAACCAATTATTGTAGTACACACATGAAAGTTTTGATCCCAAATTTTGTCACTATCTAACCAGAACTAACCTATCACTAGGACCTTTATAAAGTTGATGTGCACATGCATAACATGGTTCAATTAAAATGATTTATTTCAAGGCTTACATAAAATAATCCCTTGGTTATACATTGATCATGAGGTGTATAGAAACCTACTTCTACTCCTAAATTATCGGTTAAATATTTGTTCATGTAAATGAGTATGATTGAATCATTTATTCTAAAGATCAATACCTATCTAATGTGTAACATAGTAATATTTTATAATTATGGAAAATATGTTGAAATCCACAAGGAGTAATGATAAATGCATTTATGTACACCATACGTTTGTTATCATATAACACATCATACTTAATAATCTGTCACTGACTACATAAATTCATGTATAATATGGAAAAGACTATTATAAGGTGTAATGCATTAGAATCTTACTACATTAATCAAATATAGTATTACACTTATACCATTACAAGAAACATATTTCAAGCATGCAAAAAATGATTCACCATTTTCAATTTCTGACAAGCAACCTCCATCGTCAATCCTACAATAGCATGGTCCAGTGCTTGTCATTGAAAAAGTAAGAGACACTATCAATAAAGTCACTATATACCTCTCTTCTCCTGCCCAGATACACCTATACCTATATCCATATTCCATATGATAAGATACAACATCTAGAGTTATTTAGATAGGAACCCATACATGGGCCATATATAAATTCCCAGGTATGATACCATTTTCCATTGGGAGTGTATTTGGTGTATTGTTATTAGTGAAAAGAGGTAAACACTAAAAATAATTGTAACAATAATATTATGTACTAGTTGAAATCAATAATTAACAATTTGAAGTTTGAACACATTAACAACCTATTTTTGTTTGAGGATTTTATTGGAATAGTAAATTGCCTTTGTTACAACACCTAATTGGTCTACTATGAGTCTACTCAATTATGCTTGTATTATTTTGGTGGATAATAATCAAGACTTTATTAGTGTAGCATGACAAATTTTTGGGCTTGAGGCAAACACATTCTTTGTAAATTATTGCATGATGGATGTATGCACTACATTTAACCACATGAAAATAATGCTCATGTTCATGCTTTTTCTCATGTTCATGGACATTACTATGATTATGGTTATGGTTATGGGGATGTTCATGATCATGACCATGGTTGTGGTTATGGTTATTATTGTTATTATACTCATGCCCATGGTTCTCTTGGAAAATATCATGATTATGAAGATGATTTGCATTCCCATTCACATTTGAGTCATTGCAATAGCCATGATGATGATGATGATGATGAGCGTGACCACATTTCTCTCATTTCAAGAGAATCATGCAATTGAATGTATACAATCAAGAAAGTGCATATGTCTACTAGCACAACCATGCACAAGTAGATATGACCCATGGAAGTAAGCAACACCAATGCAACATTTGTGTATATTTTCCTTATTGATTTTCACCCTACTCTCACTACACCAACAATCTTCCTTATGCCATTACACATGAGAGATATGTGTCTAGATTCCATGACTATTGCAGAGCCTTCCACACCCATAGTTAGACCCACATCTACTGTTGCAAATGTTGATGCATCAAAAATATAATCCATGAAAAGAAAAAATAATGACACACAAATCACCAAACCAAAAAAAGAAAAACAAAGTTCAAAAACTCAATACACCCATCAAAAAAGATAACCTGAATAGTAATATATAACATGATTGGTAGGAAAAGAAAATATAAAAGAAAGGAAACTTCTTTAGGTTCGGCTATACAATTCAAAGGATGTTTCCCACAAATTCTTCATTTTCTATAGGTGCACAAAAAAATAAAAAATTTCAAGAAGTGTAAGAAAAAACCATTGCAAGGGGTAGGGGCCCTAGCTGGATTGGCTAAATCTTTCATGTTGAAGGAGGTTGTTCATGAGTTATAGGCTCCCTCACTCCGTTGGTACTGGAGGGCATGTCGCGCCAGTGCCACCGGTCATGTTAAAAAGTTTACCTGGTGCACTACAGTTTATAGGGGGTTGTGCTACCCAATTCCTGCTATCTAAAAAAAAAAAAAAAACCATTACAAAAAATCTATTGGGATTGGACAATAATATGACCATTTTCAAGATATTATAAGAAAATATCTTACAATGAAATTTCACTTCATTTAAAATACAAGGAATGTGATATACCATCAATGAATATTCAAATTCGTAAATATAACTTCCATTTTCAGTGAAAGTTAAAACTATTTAGAAGGACAATGTTGGATATGCATAAAAGTATGTAGCTTTAAAATGTAGTATCTTATCTTCCATTTAACATAAGCTAAACCTTCACTCTCTAGATCTTATTTGAAAATAAGATAAGCCCAAAAGAATAAATTCTACAACCACAAGTATTTTAATTGATAACATAAAATATAATGTAAAATGTTTTAGCCTATATGTAAGTGGTCTACTCCAACAAACTTGAGATAAAATTAATCAAAGATGAGTTAAAGGCTAAGATATCATCACCATTAAAATTAATTGAGGATGTACAATGAATATAACTAATTGTTACACCCAAGCAAGGACCAGATAATAAGACATAAAGCTTCAAGTAAATTAATACCAATTGTGTTTCTAGTATTAGTTGTACTTTGTAGTGCAACATACCCTATGTATCATGCAAAGTATAAATTCACAAACACTTATGCAATAGCTTTTGACATAAATATATGATATTCCATGGTTAACATATTTCATCAAAGCACTGCAATATGTACTTTGTGTCATCAAATGACAGAGAGGAAGATGGATGTGGAAAGATGTAACACCCTCTATTTTGGCTCTTTGTTCGTCAGTGTTATCCTTGTAATGCTTTGTTATGTTATGATGTGAATTTGGAACTTGGTTACTTCTGATTGCAATAATTAGACGATGTGAAGCTATCTTTTGATGTGATTTTATTCTCATGCCATCTTTACGACATGTTTTGGATTAACTTAGAAGATATCTGATTTAACGATGTTTTATGATGTTGATCATGTTATTGATGTTAGATGCGTCAGTTAGTGAGATTGTATTGGTGAAGGGGACGGGATTGTATCACTCGCTTGCGAGTGCCCTACGATTATGAGATTTCCTCTTCACGATGTGTCTGATCATATTATGTATATATGCACATTCGACATGCTCTTTATTGCAGGTTGGCAGGTATATGACATCGACTCCACCTGGTTTTCAAGTTTGAGCATGTCCTTTGACCAACGGAAACTAATTGGGAGATAGTAGCTAGGTTTTTTGTGTCAAGTCGTTACACTAGTCACCGAGTGTCGTCAGGTTGTAGTCAGGTTTGTTTGTTTCATGTTGCCCAGTTCACCTTGATCTTTAATTGAATTCAAGTTATAATGGCTCGTGTTGTTAATTTGTGGCTTTAATGTAATTGGTTGTAATGCTAGGAACGTTATTTACTTTATTAATTAATTTAATTTAATTAATAAAATAATCTAATCTTGGGTTAGATTTATTTTATTGATTAATTAAATTAATTGTGTGAATTGATTAAGTTATTTCTTTCGAATTAAAAGTGTTGAAAGTTTTAAATTCTTTTATTGAAAAGAAAAATAAAAATAAAAGTAAAATTAAAAAGGTATTACATTTTGTTTGGAAAATAGAATTCTGTTTTAAGTTATTCAAAGTTCAAATGTTTCAAAATGCAATGACTTTCTTGAAGAGATTTTTGGAAATAGATTTGAAGCTTTTTGGGGAAAAGATATTTGTTTTGAATTTAAAATGGAAATAAAAGAATTTGAATTTCAATTTGAGAATAATTTAGGGGAAAACTCTATTTTAGGGGATTTTTGTTCATTTTGAAAGGGGGAGGAAAGGTGGGTTTTCAACTTGGATGGAGAAATTTTTTTGGTGGTTTTACTTGGATTGTGAAGGAGGTGGAGATTTTGGCTTGGGATGGATTCAACGGAGGAATTGGGAAAAACTCCATGATTTTTGAAGGCTTCAAAAGGTTTGGAGGGGAAAGCAGGGTTCTTGTTATCTTTGCTTGTTCATTTTGAAGATAGATTAGATTCTCTTCATGCTATTTGAAATCTTAAATGTTGTTTGAATCCAATGAAAACCATGGGTTATTTTTTTGAAAGCTTGCATTTTGTGTTGAGACTTTGAAAAGAAAACCAAAACAAGAATCAACAATGGAAAAATGAAATGAAAACCCAAAAGAAAACTCCTCATCCAAATTAAATCTTGAAACCCTCTTGTTGTTTGGATAATTTTTTTGAGTTTTGGAAAAAAGTATTGCTCATTTTCTCAACTTGAACTGGAAATGTTAATTGAAATTTCTCCCTTTCAAAAAAAATATATATATATGTTGTTTTCTTCCCTATTATTTTTCTTATTATTTTGGTTTATACCAGAAAAGAGGGAAATGAAAATTTTGTTTTGAAAAAAATATATATATATATATTTGTTTTGTGGGGTGGGGAGATCAATCCCCCACCACCACCATCATTGCCATCGCTGCTGGTGGTAGGCGGTTGCTGTGTGCTCGGCACACAGCCCCGCCGCCTGTAGGCGACGGCCGTTGTGCACAAAGTGCACAGTCCCACCGCCCGAAGGCAACGGCCACTGTGTGCTTTGCACACAGCCCCGCCGCCGTGGGAGGTGGTGGACTGTGTGTGGAGCACACAGCCCCACCAACCACGGGGAGGTAGGGGCCACGTGATTAGGGCTTCAGCCCCTGTCAAAAGCAAAATAAAATTCATTTCTTTTTTAATAAAATAAAGTTTTATTTTATAATTTTTATGATATTTAATATTATATATTAATATTTAATATTTAATAAATAATATTATATATGTAATATTTAATATATGTATAAAATATTTAAACATTTTGTAATATGGGAATTTAAGTCTTGAGCAGTTGGATTACAATAATAGTATGTCGATAATTTAGACATTTAAATAATGATGTCTAATTATTTTAAATAGGAGATGTTTTAAAATAATTATAGTTTAATTATAGATGAAATGGAATCGTTATTTTGAAGGGTTAATTTAATCCTTATCTAGGATTGAGCAAATAGAATAAGAGTATTTAACTAATTCCTTAGATGGTGCCAAGCGAACATTAAATAAGTTAATGGTTATTGAGAAAAAGTTGATTCTTTAAGCAAATATCTATTCTTAGAAATTTTTAATTTCAACTTTCATAAATATTTAGTAAACCTTAGAATAGAGAAATAATGTGTTTAGAGACATGTTTAAAGGAAGTGAACTCTGAAGTGATTAGTTCATTGGTATAGATAAAATGAAAATTGAGGTTTGACCAACGGTTTACATAAAATATTGACTTTGTTTGATTTATTTATTCTATGATGAATTATGGATTAGATGACTTAATTGAAATGATTTTGGATATAATAGTGAAACTTAGAGATAATGATTGGGATAGTTTAATCAGTTGTTTTTAATCATTAAATTTTGAGTATGGAACATAGTTGAGGAGCTAGGGATAGCGAATGGTTTATTTTAATCAGAGGACTTTATTTACCAACTGTTGATCATAATAAGATATGTGATGGAGAAACGAAATATAATTATTGGTTTTAACTCCTTAAGTGGTCATCATGCTTAACTCACTATTAGGTATATTCGTTTTGGAATATAATTGATTTCAAGTAGAGATAAGATTAAGTTGATTTATTTAATGTTAAGTTGAAATCAAGACTGAAATCATTTAATCTGAATGTTTATTTTTCAAGATGTTTACTTATAGAATATGATTGCGGAACTGAGGGTAAAGGATGAACTTATTAATTAACCTAAATATTTTTTGAATCAAGTGATTTATCTTTAGTAGGTGACCAAGAAACTTAGAGGGAACGGTTGATTTAAATTTTGACCAGATAGCTGCATTATTAAAGCAATTTGATTATGAATAGGGTTATTAAATTTGGAGTAGATGATCTGTTCCTTAAATATTTCAATGTCATGAAAAGAAATAGGATCAATTGATAGGGTAAATGCAAGTCATGAAATCTATGTTTGACTGGATTTAGGAAATCCAAACATTAGCTTACCTATTTGTCTGAAATGTTTTCAGTGTTTAATTGTTCGCCTTTGATGTTGTGAAATGAGAGTGAATGTTTTGAGAGCCTCCAGATATGGGTTCATTTTCTTTTGGTATGGGTGGTTGTACGTGGGTCAACCTTTGTTATGTACCTTGGTTTTCGTGTTATGAGAGAAGTTTGTTTATCAAAATTACATCTTTAGTCATTTAAAGAACGTGTGTTTATATGATTGTTGACTTTAAGTCATTTCTTGTTGTTCATGTAAGTCTTCCAGTGTATTATCTTGAAACAGTGTTGTGCATCATGTGTTTGTTATTGTTTCAATTGGGAAGTGCTTGAGTTATATTTCAGTAGAAACCTGGTTACCACGACAGGTTGTGTGACCTTTTGGCTTAAGGTTAAGTCGTGTTTCAATTCGTTATGTGGGATGTTATCATGTTAGTCAACCTTGTGTTAGCCTGTGGTAGTGCACGCTTTGGTTTTAGTTTTGAGCATCCGTAGCGATGTGATACCTGTTGAGGTGTTTGATTATTTGTGATAAGTGTTAGTGCATTGTCTACCCTTGGCCTGTGGTTGAGTTATGTGTTGTCGATAGGGGAGTGGCTTTCAACGAGCGCTGGGCCCAAAGTGGTTGCAGGATAACTCGTGTGAGAGTCAGTTAACTAAGTGAAAATTAAAATAACTTATACTAGGGATAGAGTAGCTTGAACATTAATAAGATAATTTAGCCTCGCTCAGGGCTCAAGGGCTTGTACAAGACTTGAGATGAGTTGGAAAGGCCTGGAATGGCAAGATCATTATCTTGTCTTCGAGATGTCGATTCGCTCGGTGTGCATGTGGGGAGTCGGTTGAGGTTTCCGAGGATATCCCTAGAGGGGAGGCAGGACCCTGGGAGACTTGCCGGGGAGATCCCATGCAGCCTTTGCAATGACACTCCTCACTGATAGGTCGGTATGGTGTTGTAGTTGGTTTTATTTTGTATAGTGGTTGTACTCAATTTTGTACTCTGGAAACATTGTAACCATGATGTTAAGTGATGTAAGTTATGTTCTTGTTTTGCAATTCGGTTTTGTGTTGCTTGTGTCTAGTGGTAAGATGGTCTTATGCAGGAAATCCCCTTGTTACTATCTCTTATGCGGAGGGAGTGGAGCCTTTGGGTTCCGCGTGGTCGGAGTAAGCGTGCATCTTGTTCCATTGATTCTTCTTCATGTTGGTGTTGGTGATTTCCGATTGAAACTCGTTGGATCTGATTGCTTTTAAAGCCGTTCTTTTCGGTTGATCTTTATTTTGTTACCCCTCGTTTGTTATTGGGAATTGGACTTTGTAAATTGTTATCATGATTTTGGATTTACCTCATTAGGGAATGAGTGTTGTAATCGTATTGTTTTTAGATGTTGTTAGTGGAATCACGAGGTAATTATCATCCTTGTTATGTGGTGTCTTGTATTGAATGTATGTAATCTTAATTCTGTAAGTGATTAATGTTTTGGTTTCAATTGATGTTAATTGTTGTTTGGGTTTTAAGTAATCTTTGTCTCGTGGCCTTAGAGGTTGTTGGCAATATGTATTCATTTTACATGTTATTTGTACTTAAACAAAAAAAAAAATTGGTACATTTAAGTAGTGAATTGCAACTTCCTCTAGGGTTGCGTGGGGCATTTAAAGAGACCTTTTTTACAACTGAAGTCTTGGTATTCCATGGTCATACATAATTAACATGTATTTTGTCACTTGCTCATTCACATGCAAGATTTTTTGTAATTTGATCAATCACTCTTGTAGTTCAATCAACACCAAAGCATACCAAATCAACATTCAATGAAAAGAGTTAAAACAAAAATTTATCCATCCTTGTCAATTCATCAGATATAGTTTTCAATTAAAATATAAGAATCAAAACTTATGAATTTATGGGAAAGAAAATTACCCTTGGATCCTTCCATGATTAGGGTGTTCCAAAGTACTTACATTATTTCAAAAAGCTTGAAAGAATACTTGCAAAATCCATTTTGGGCATATCATGTGATCATAGAATTCCATGAGAACATATCTTGAGGAATTTTGTCAACCAGTTGGTGTGTTGTGTATGCTTCCACATTTTGTATGCATGTCTACAAGAGTACTTGAAATTACAACATTGTTCGCAACAATGCACTTTCAATTATGTTTTAATGGAAATCCATACTCTACTACAAAGCTTCCCAATTTCACACAGGCTAGGAGGATGCTCACAAAGGTTGTGGAGTTAGGCTTTACACCTACCAATTGCATTTTCTTAAATTTTCCAAGACCTTCTCAATAAACCCATTTCATGAATATCCATCCATCATTCATGTCTATGAGACAACATCTTTTTGAGGTATTTAGTCAAATAGCACAACTTTCTTGTCTATACTTTCTAGAATTTTCATATATGTCTAGCATGGAACTTGTAACTACATTAGACAACAATCCCCAAGTCTGATTATGCTTTTGATGGATTTCCATGCCCTATTCTAAAGTTATAATTTTAGCACATGCTATGAGGATGTTACCAAAGCTTGTGGATTCCAGATTTACTCCTACCAAATTCACCTGCTTATATGCTTGCACAATATTTTGTACATTTCCAAACAACATCTCTTTAAGGTATTTTGTCAAACAATTCGCATTCCTTGTGTATGCTTCCACATTTTACATGCAAGTCTATCAAGTCTTTCACAACTATGATGTTTGAAAAATATTTATCCTCAATTAAGCTTTGGTGGATTTTCCTTCCCTATTCTAAATATCCTATTTTGGCATAGGCTAAGAGGATGCTACAAAAAGTTTTTTACTTTGGCTTTACACCTGCCAATTTTATTTTCTTAAAATTTATAGACATTTCAACAAAAGTCATTTTTTTCATACGTTGATATTATTTTAGTCCTAAGACCACATTTTTATTAGGTGTTTCTTTAAACGACCTTATAACCTCACCAAGGATTACATTTTGTGCATATCCTATAGTCATTATAGTACAACAAACCAAATTCTTTGAAGGAATCACATCAAAGAACCCTCATTCCTTATGTATACTTCCAATTTTTTCACAAATATATACTATGGAATTTTCAACTACAACATCTAAAAAATTCCCCATTTCCATTATGATTTGATGGATTTCCATGTGTCATGTTCAAAATCTCCCATTTTGACACAGTTTGGGAGTATGCTAGCATAGGTTGTGGAATTTAGCTTTACAACTACTACTTGCATCTACTCAAAATTTTCCAATGTGCATATGGAATTAATGTGAAAAACCAAAAAGTAGTAAAAATCAATGATGTTAATGGGTTTCATCGTCCTGCATCCCCTCTCAAATACCCTACACTCTAGATGGCCAAAGTTAGCTTTCCTTTATTCAGCAAGGGGAAGCCTTCGGTGTAACCAGTCTGTATCAATGCATCTGAAATAGGAGTAAAGACAAGTTTCTTCAGCTATATCCTTCCATCTGCTAGTGATGTTAAATGCCTTAGAATGGAAGCAAGTTGTAATGGGATGTTTGGGTGCCATTTCCTTTAGAGATTCAACCCACTCATGCATTTATCATCGAGTCTATGATTTTTTTGTGAGAAATAAATAGCCAAAAACTACTTCCTCGTATTTTTTAGCGACCGATAATCAACAAAAATAATAGTTCAATCATCTTGCATGGTACGATAGATGCTCCAGCTATTGATCACAAAAATTAGCTCAATATTCTTCAA
>VDFB02152177.1:0-19669 GCA_007258455.2 Sequoia sempervirens
CATCCAATATCATTCAGCTTACTGATAGACAATAGATTTTGAGCCAGACTTGGTATGTGCATTACATCATTAATCCCCTTCACTCTTCCATCAGGGAATTGGATTCTGACTCTTCCATGGCCAACAATTTCCAATTGAATCACTCGCTAAGTACACCTTTCCACCATCGTATTCTTCATACTTCATGAACCAGTCTCTATGAGATGTCATGTGAAAAGATGCACTAGAATCAATCAACCATACATCATCTAATGCCTGTGTAGCCAAGGAAGCAATGAAGGTATCTGAATCAGCCTGAGAAGAATCATTGTTGGAAAAGTTCTTCTTTTTCTTTTTCTCCTCTTTGCAATCCTTTCAGACATGACCAGTTACTTGCGGGTTCCAGCACTTCACCTTGGACTTCTTTCCAGAGACTTTGATTCCCTGCGATTTTGATTTTGATTTCTTGTCAGCCTGTACGCCTTTCTCTTCAGGTCTTTCCGACATCAGAGCTTCCTTCACCATCTTAAAGTTTCCCTTCTCATCCTCGCGCGTACCAACGAGAACCGCATCTTCCATCTTGAAGTTGATGTTGTACTACCGGTAACCATCACTAGACCGTCCCAAAGGTACGGAAAGAACATAATAATAGCATACTTGATCCTCGCTGCTTAGAGTTTTTACACCAACCGGATGTTGATTGAGCAATCAACATATTAGATGTCGTTGAATGATCGACTATAGACCCTCCTTCCCACATTCTCAACGAGTACAGCTTCTTCCTTATGAACACTTTATTCACCAAAGACTTCCCCTAATAAATAGATGCCAGTCTCTTCCACAAGGAAGATGCAGTCTTCTCTTCATGCACATTGAGAAGAACGGAGTCTGCCAAAAAAAGCCTTATCATCCCCTTAGACTTTCTATCTGCAAGGTCCTGATCTTCTTGCTTCATGCTTGTAGGCTTCGGTCCAAACACAACAATCCAAAGATCATGATCCACTAGAAGATCCTCCATCTTGAGTTTCCACAACTCAAAGTTACTGCCATTGAACTTCTCTATTTCAATCTTTCCTGATGTGCTAGCCATCTCAATCTGTAATTAGAAATTGAAAAACTTCTACAAGACTCCCACTGAATAGAAATTGACACAAAAAACCCAATGTACCCACAAGGATAACACAACTGGCCAGGCTTTGATACCACTTGTAAAGAAAATTAGATGCGGAAACAATTCTCCTAACGTCAATACCTCAGGGAAGAATGCAGATATACTTTTAAATTTTTCAATTACAGTTCAATTAAGATGCACTTTGAAATAAATATTAGAAACAGAGAATTAGAAAAACATAGATGAACACCAGATATATGTGGGAAAACCCTTACGGGAGAAAAACCCACCACACCAAGAGAAGTCACTTTGTATTATAGTAATAAGAATTACATACAAAAGTTTTGACTTATCTTTTTGGTGTCATATTACAACAACTTTCACTATGACCAATCTTGTAGAGGAACCTTCAAGTTACATTCTACACAAAATAGAAACCATTTAAAGATCATACAATTCGAACTGTTCATCCAACTATTGATCGAACCAACCAAACCCATTAGCATCTGCAATTGCAAGCTATATTCATGGCATTTCCTGTCTGTCGAACTTCCCCATAGAACTATCACAACGGAATGTCTTCCAACGATTCCCATTCAGCTCCTTCTATTTGTCCACGAGATGCCACATCGAAAAGTCTCACTCGATCAAACGGCTTCAAGCTGTGTTGTCATATAAGTGAGACACTGAACGTGTCTCCCCGATGCCAACACAGTAAACACTCGATATCGCCAAGACTCCATCCTATCGCCAAGATGTTACATCAAGTCCAGAGAGCTATCATTCAACTTTCGCTATGTCGCCAAGACATATCACTTTCACTGAGACGTCATACTGAAACCTCAAAGTCACACAGCTGTGAGTTTTCCATTCGACAAGACTATCGCTCTTCGGTGAGACCACATACCGATATTCAAAGTCACAATGATCTCAACATTCCTATCGGCAAGACTTACCGCTCGCTAAGAGGCTACACCGAGATATCTTATGTTATACCGAAGCCATCAGCAGTTGCCAAGACTATTGTCCTTTGCTAAGACTTTACTTCGAGATCTTTAAGTTACATCGAGCATTGAACGGTCAGAAAGACTTAACACTCTCGCCAAGACCTTTCCCTGATTGCCTTGAGTTACTCCGATGAACGTTTGGTTGTATCCCCTTCAGCGAGACCTTTATCGTTCGCTAGGACTTCTTCCCGAAGCCCTTTGAGTTTCCCCGAAGACACCCATCACTGTGAGTCTCCCCGAAGCCTGATAAGAACATACTATCGGTGAGACATAAACACATCGCCAGGAGTTCATAGTGAACACCCAAGACTCTCCCCGATATCCGATTGAATGGCTTGTCAGCTAGAGATCTCCATGCGGTAAGAGATCACAACGAATGCTCCTTGTCACAGCGATAGGCACCAGGGTGTAATTGTTCAGAAAGACATTTGCAAGGTCACAATGACTTGTTCAAAACATAATGTTACCAATCTGCTAGTCGGCCAGACAAGATGGATGTCACACTGACTTTTCTCCAATAGAGGTTTCAGCTTGTGATTATTGAGGCATACTTTTCCAACAAAGATCATTAACTAGATATATATAATATTTAAATTATTGAAAACTTACACATGTGTACCTTTTCTAACCAATCCTGAAATATGGTCATAATCAATTGAAATCAAAGGAATGTCTTCAAATCTTTCTTCCTTTTTTTCATCATATGTTTCTGAAACACCTAGCAGCACCATATCCCATTTACCAACATATCCAAGTTCTTGATTGTTGCATGCACAATCAGAGTTTCCCTCAGTGCACTCAGTGCAAAAACAAGAGTAATCCCTTGTGTCTAATATCCATCCATGGCGACTATCTGAACTCCTAACACAATGCAAAGATCTTGTTTTTTCTACCCTCTTGCATCCATGCATTGATCTTCTATCCACACCTAGATACATATGTACAACAAAAACTTATGTGAAAAATATGTATATATATATATATATTTTAAATTTAAATAAATTCAAATTTTTGATTTAATGTAATTTATACATACTCGATATCTCCCAAAACACTCTATGTGGAATGTGTTGGTTTGTTCTTGAAGATGTTCCGACCACATTTTATGCAAAGTGTTTCTTGCACCATTCAAAAAAATCATGTGCATTTTCTAGATGATCTTCTGGATAACTCATTTGATGCTTTCTTAAAGCTCATTTGATGCAAGCTCCTACTCCATCATGCTCACCATTTCCATGCCCACTCTAAAAAAAACTCCAAACATGTGGTATTTTGTAGATTTTATGATATCTACAAAGTGCATAGAATGTCCGTGAAGATTTGAATTGTGCCGCACATCCATCTGACCATACAAAATGATTTTCAAATTTTACACCCCTGCTTCTCAAATTCTCAAAAAATATTGTAAAGCAATGTTGGACAAAAAGTGTGTCATGCTCTTTATCATCACTAATATAAAAGTGATATTCTTTCTTAATGGCTCGTTCTTCATCTGTACTCTCAACACCATCACATTCTAATTGTGCATGTTGATAACACACACGAACCATAATAGTGATCTTCTTTGAAAAGTAATACTTTGATTGAATCTCCTTTTGATGTTGAAAGGAGTAATTTTTTGCAAATTCAACTACTGATAGAACTATTCCATGTGGGAAAGTGTCTCTCAATCTTTGGAATTGTTGTGCTTGCCACTTAGCAAAAAAGGAATGATGTATGTATGGTCGTATCAATTTTTGAAAATCTTCCATAAATTTTCCAATGGGAATCTCCTCTTCTACATAGTTCAACCTTTTGGATTCTTTCACAAAATTTGTTTGCAACTTTACATACTTATACCTATGTCAGTAAAATATGTGAATAACTAATAAACCACAATTGATCAATGAAACATTACATCAAAGAGAATCCAAATAACTTGATCTATGAGAAATTGAAACAAATAAACTCTCTAAAAATAGTACTTACCTCTTGCAATTTACTGTCTTTGTTAGGTCAGTGTCCTCAATTCTTGAAGGAAATTTAGCCAAATTTTCACATGTCTCACAAATTCCTTTTATGCAGTTTATTTGAGGTCCATTTTCACGATCACATAATATAGACTTTATGAACAAACTTGTCTATTTAGGAGGTGCATTTTGAAACCCACATCTTTCTTCTCTCATCTTTTGAAACACCTGATAGTAGAGATCAAATTCAATATGATAAAGACAACAAGAAGTTTCAAAAAACTTGTTTATCTTTACATAATATGGCTTTAACCTTTGAAACATTGTTTTCCCAATCTTTATATGAGGATATGCATTACAAAAGTTCATATACATCTCAAATTGTGTTATGTCTAGCCAATGTTTGATATGGTTTTCATAAATACTAGGTCCAATCCTATATCTCATAACATCTCTAGTATTTGATGATGGACGAGTTTGATCATGCCAAAAAACTGAGACCAAGTTCCTAACAACATCTTCAATCCTGTCAGAATGGGGAGCTCTACACATAATTGGCCAATTTCCTTCTAAACTCTCATCCAAAAACTTTCTCTTTTTCTCATATTTTATCAATGTGGTTCTACTATAACCAATTTCAGTTGAAAGTGCAGACATTTTTCTTTTTCTTGCTATATCTTGATGTACAATAGATTTCAACATCACCCTTCTTGTAGTGGCCTTATCCATTGATCAAGATCCTTTCCCAATGGAATATAAACCCTTTTTAACATTTTGAACAATATCCTTTTGTAATCCCATATGTTTCTTCTTATTTGATGCTGAATGAACACCCAACAATTGTAAGGACTCTTTGAGCTCATCACGGAGAAGTAAACGTGATAACAATTGGGTTTTTTCAAGTGTATCAAGATGATTGAAATGATGATTGATCATTCCATTTATAGATTTAGTCATTGACCTCTTTCTCTTATTATAAGGCTGGTTGGCATAATATTTAAGTTTCTCCATATCCATTTCAAGTAAATGATCTAAATTTCTATGAGAAATTTGTTTCCCCACCTTCTCGGCTAGTTTTATATGCTCATCCATACCACGATTAGGAAGTGATCCCGACTCCTCTCCAGCATGCATTGTTTGAACGTGCCTCCTCCTATCTTCCAAGGACCATGCATTCTTGGCCGGTTCATTTGATCCAATGTACAGATTTGGCTTGACTTGAGCATGAAAACTTCTGCTTGTTAGGCCGCCGTACACATGTGTCACAAAAATATTTTGCAAACTAAAAGTGAGAGATGATGTTAAATATGAGAGTGAAGTTTATGTATGCAGCAAACAAAGCTGATAAAACATATATTAGACTATAAGTGAGAGAAGTTTGGTACTTTAGTTTATATGCTTATCCATACTAGTAGAAGGAAGTGATCTTGACCCCTCTCCAACAAGCATTGTTTGAACTTGGGTCTCCTCCCTAACTTCAAGGTCCATATGTTCTTCAACAGATTCGTTTGATCCAATATCTAGATTTGGCTCGACTCTAGCTTGAGGAATCCCTAGAGCATAAAACATAAAAATAATTTGAGAAAATTGAAGTGATGAAAATAAAAGACCAAAGACACAAAACAAAAATATTGAAACAAAAAGAACTAGCTTAAGGAATTGGAGTGAAGGATCATATAAACATTTCAACTTGCATGACCAAGATGACTTGAGGACATTTAAAAGTATTTATACTCATTCAAGTGCAATGATGGTTAGAAAAATTCAGAGTAAAAGTCGTAAACACACACTTGAGGGTGAGAGAAGAAACAAGCATGTACCTTGTTTCTTTCTAAGATAATTTTCAAGTTTATTCATATCTTTTGTTCTTCTTCTTTTGACAATTTTTCGTTGGAGACACGTTTTTCTTTTTCTTTGTTGTCTATTTCTTCTTCAACTTAAAGATGACTCTAAACAAGTCATCTACCAACTTAGTTAAATTATCCTCCAAATTTTTCCTTGATTGATAAAAATGAAAAGTTGTCCAGCTCCAATATTTACCTCCTTGATAAATGTGCAAAAACTTCTCCAAAATTTGCGCTCCAAGTGAATCAAAATTATTCAAGTGTACATGGAATAACTAGATCCTAGTTTAAATGAATCAAGTAGTAAACAAACAAGTTATTTCATTGTGGAGTTTGTTGAACATATTTAATTCATAGGTATGCACAACATATCTAGTAATTTTAGAATTTTGTTATAGTGTCAAAAATGTATATTAGAGGTATTTAATTTGAACAATGTTATTAGATTTCCACAATCCATAAGAATATCAGAGAGGCTATTTCAAGGTATTTAATTTGAATTGAATTTTATTAATTATATTTGAATTGAATTTCAAGTTAGTTGCTCGAAAATGTATAATAGAGGTATAATTTGAATTAAATTTTCTTAATTATATTTGAATTGAATTTCAAGTTACTTGTCAAAAATGTAATTTGAATTGAATTTTCTTAAAATTATATTTGAATTGAATTTCAAGTTACTTGTCAAAAAGATTATATCTTGTTCTCAACTCAATGGTTCATGTTGTTTAAGTCATTTAAAAAAAAATATTTATTGTGATCAACATGCATGAACTTAATTATAAAGTGGCATTGATTTCCCTAAAATTCTACTAGAGATCAAATGTATATTGAATATAAGGAAATGTAAGTTGTAAGAGATCATAAAATAAGAAAAAATGTATGTATATTGAATATTTAAAGCAAATGCATACATATATTATGTGTAAACATGTTTAAACCATAAGAAAACACATGCACATACATGTAAAGGGATTCAATACATATAAACATAACACATATTATAAGAAAAGAGGCTAATGCATGTATATATCATATAAGAAAATATATGTACATATCATAAAAGAAAAATGTAAATTAAAGATCATCAAATGTCGAATACTAAAGATCAACAATTAAGAAAATGTATGTATATCATATAAGCAAATGTAAGTTAGAGATCATCAAATCTCAAATACTAAAGATCATCATGTATAAGAAAATGCATGTGGTAAAGATAAAAAATCTAGTGTGCATGGCCTAATATGAATGTCTATTCCTAGTCGAATGGCCATCTGAATGAGAACGGTCCTGCTCTGATGGATGTGCTGAGCCCTGCAAATAAAATTGTGTACAAGATGTGTTAAATACATATAATTTATATTAAATAAATTTTATGAAAGTTATTTTTAAATGAAATTGTATTTTTAAATATCAATCCAGATCTATGCATACATAAATATATTGCATGTACATATACACATGTGCTTATATAAAAATATAAAACTCACATGTCCACTGACAACAGATTCATCCACAGAGTCACATTGATCATGCACACGATCTGGACCAAGGCTAGGAGTGATATGAGGTATGTCCACCTGTAACAATATATATACACATATATATATCATCTTACATGAATATCTAGTTAAAAAAATAAATAAAAAATAATGAAAAAAGAATTGAAACGTGCACATGCACACATACATGCACATCATCTAATATCAGATGACCTAAGTCCTCTAAAACAGTCGCCTCCACCATATCCATCAAATGATCAAGCGATGAATCAACATCTGCATCCATCTGATCTATCCCATGTCACGCCATAAATGATGAATGTAGAGGACTATGAAGGTGAGATGGCATTGGTGATGATGAACCAGAACCAATCAACATATCAGTAAAACCCATAGTCTATGCAGCTGCCATATGAACTGTAGGTGGATCCTGATGTGCACTAGTGCTCCGCTGAGAGTGATGGGATCCTAGAACTGAATGACCTCTGCATCTCAAATGCTCTCTAACATGCTCTATATCGATCCCATTGTTTGATGCAATGTGGGAATATGCCTCCAACAGGTCCTTAGCCAAACAATGCAGAGTCATGTGTGACATATCTCCTGTAAGTGCATCAAGCTGTGTAGGAGTAGGGATGCCGACCACTGTAAAAGGATCCATGGTGGTCCACTATGCTGAAAATGGTGTGGATCGGGAATGTTTGGACATCAAATACTGAACTACACAATCATCAGATATCCTAGTGGTGGCAGCCGCAATGTCACCTACAGTGTTAATTGCTTCCTTTTGGGAAGCAATGACAACCTCATCTGCTATGGGGGCTAGAGCTGGGATAAGAGCAGGAGACCTCTCACCAACCAATACCCTAAACATTAGGGGTGCTCTATCTACTCGATGATAGGTGGGCCTATCGGTAATCCTACCATGCCCCTGACCAACATATGGTAGAATGTCCAGGTAGTTGACTTTGAGGCCCAAATGGACCTCAACATACAACTGTTGAATAAAATACAATGGAATTTGGTCATTGTTTGGGTATAGACCATGTGATCTGCGAGAAATAAATTGGGTGAACCAATGAGGCCATGCTTGTAGTCGACACATCTAGTGACACGGTATCCCCCTAAACATATGCATTTTGATAAAATGGAAAACAAGTGGCTTTATCATTTCTTTGGTGACACTATCCTATATTTGTTTAAGGGAAACCTCACCATGTACTTCTTCCCGCATGTGGGAAAGAATAGTAGCTACTCTATCTAGGGAATATGCACTAGTCCTCTCAAGTTCATCTTTTAGTTTTTCTAGACTATGCAATATTAACATGCATGGTTCACTATATATCCCCGGGTTTGCACCCTGTGCTAATGAATCTCTCAATTTTTTAATCTCATTACTAGTATTTGCAAACAAAGAATCTGGCATAGGTGGAACATGATCTACATTTTCCATGTTTTATATATATATACACTACACTTAAAAGAGCAATGAGACTTTGGTAAATAACATATCTAGATAAACATAATACAAATCTAAAATAGAACTTGTAATAATTCATCTACTCATCAATAATATTTTCATACCATCAACAATTTAAAAAAAATATGAAGATGACTATAATCTATAACATAGCATCCTTAAATGGTTCAAATTTTAAATGAAACGATGAAAGAAAGAATAAGAATACAAAGATTAGTATAAAATTATTTGAAAATAATTGGGGATAAAAATATTTAATCTAATAGTTTTTAACATAAATGAACTTCAATTATATAGCCAAGAACATCAAAAAATTATAGATTGGAAGCAAAATAATCAGACATTTATCATATTTTTATATGTATAAAGTTTAGATACCATCAAACTATTTAAACTTATAGATTGCATAAAGCTATAAATTGAATCGTTAAAACTAATTTATTAAGAATCAAATCTAATAAAGTTTGACTTCATTGCATACTTGTTATAAATATCTCACTAATCCAACCATACATATTATATATGTTAAAAATATATATTTACCCTTAAATATATATACTTGTTATAAATATATATTGAAAGAAGATGAAGGTCCTTATTTACCCTTAAATGACATTTAAATTGGATATTTTAATGTTCAATATAATGAAATGTTTAAAAAATGAAAGTGACAATAATATTGAAAATAAAAATGTTGAACATGAATGTGAAAATATTGTAAAATTTGATGGAACACCTATTGATAAGAGTAGCATCATAGAAGAAGAAGAAGAAGAAATACATCAACAATTTCTTGACTAATGTGGATATGAACCCTATGACATTGAAATTGCACTCAATAATCGACTTGTTGATAACAATGATTAAATTGATAGCTCACATGAACCAATGAAACTCAATGTGTCTCCAAATTACATAAGAAGAGAGAACCTTTGTGAAGAAGAAAAATAAATTCAAAATCCATCTTTTTGTAATAAGTTTGTTAAAATTTAAAACCATTCAAGGACCCCAAAATGGTTTGAAATTGATGAGCATAATAGAAATTCTTGAAGGCAAGAGGTTATCACAAACCATTCGGTTGTGGGCTTCAAAAATTTTCAATGAATGGTTTTCCAATAAGACATTAACCAAAAAATTCCAAATTTTTTATACAATTACTAAAGATGTACAAAATGAGACCTTTACTAAATAAATTTCAAAGATTCATGTAAACAAAAAGTTTGATTGAAATAATATTGTTGTTAAAGTTTTTTTTAATGCATTGAATTATATTGTAAATAATAGTAAGGAAAAAGATAAAAGAGTTTCTCATAGAGTAATAACATCATTAGTAAGAAATTAAAAAATTGAAAAGGCTCAATTATTAAGGTAAACTTGTTTTTAATTAAGCCTAAATCGTAAAACATTATCAAAAGTACTATCAATAAGATCATGATTAGAAATTCCTATTGAAAATCATACTTGGGCTTTTAGCAGTAGGCTTCCATGAGTTGATAAGAAGCTAATTAATAGCACAAAGGATGAAATTCAATAATTTTGGCACTCTAACTCTAGATTTACATATGAGGTTGGAAACAACATTTTTTATACTCTACCTAGGCCATGATTCTATTATGAGTACGAAGAGTTTATGATAGAAATGCATCCATTATTGTTGAGTTAAAAGTAGGTTAAATATTATTTTTCTTAAAAATTCACTTTTATATAAATGTAGGTGTTTTGGAGAACAAAGCTATAGTATGAATAAGTGATTGACATCGATGGCTATAAATTTCAAGGTGGGGACATTCAATATAATTCATAAGGTGTTATAATATTAAATGCTTTCATTGTTTAGTTAGTTTTAATCAATGTTGTATGATTTATTAATTTTTTTAATATTTAAATGTAGGTGTTTTGGGGAGTAGCAGTGATAGATCTAGCTCATTGAGAAATGGATATAGGTAGAGAGGAGGAGTGACCTTGACAAGGATTGAGACATGGATCACCTCAGGGTGGTAGATATGAGTGGAACATATCCATAGAGAAGGATAGGCTAAGAGGATAGATATAGGAGACAAATACCTTAGGGGCACCTTTTTAGTTGTGTGTATGCTCTACAGAGTGGATTTACTCATGAGTGCTTTGATGTATTTGAAGACACATTTATATGAGAACATAGATAATATGATATGGGAACTATTAGTTGTGTTGATGATGGGTGTGATATTTTATGTGTATGTTGATGATGTGCATGATATATAGTTATATTTCTTGTATTTGGATGCTCATAGGTATGGATGTTCATGAATCTTATGTGTATGTCTAATGGTGGCATGTGGAAGGATAAATATGGCTATTGAAAACTTTACCATTATCTTGACAACTAATTATGGCTATATGATTATCTTATTGTAATGAACCTAAGTTAATTCGATAGATATTAGTGAAGTTGAATTAGAAGCATGGATTGTGCTTTATTATACACATTTTACATTTAAAAATATGGGTCTAATTTTTGCGATATTGAAAGTCAGTTAAATTTCTTCAATAGTATATCCAAGGTATAGGGATATATTAGTGGTAGGAGTAGTGTAGGATAAAAAGGAGAATGTATAAAGAGGGTAAGGTCTAGAAAGGTAATGAAATGGTAATGGAAGGAGAAGTTACACTATAAGGTTAGATTTTCATAGGATAAGGAGGAATGGTATGAAGAACATATCTTAATGGGATAGTTCTAGTAGTAACAATGGTGTGAACATATATAAAAGGATGGGAGATAAGAAAAATACTAGTGGAGAGAAAGGTGGTAGGACATGGGTGGTGGATCCCATGGAAGTGGTAACTATAGTATGATAGGAGGAAACATTATAAGAGGATGAAGGGTAGATGGATGCACAAAGGGTACAACATTATTAAAATCCATTAGAGTGGTAATATTATGAATAGTATTAATTCCCTAAGGATAGCCACCTAATACATTATATAAATTACTAGCCAATGAGTGAGGATATTTAGGGTGGAGAGGTGCATCAATACGTAATTATCAATTTAGGAAAATATCTTGTTTAGAAACATATGTATCTAAATCATAGTCTTGATCATTATTTTTCATCTTCTTTAATGTGGCTCTTTATATGGTTGTCATTAGCTATTATATCAAAAAATGATTCAATCGTCATTTTATTTGCTAGCCATATTATCTAGTTAAGATGAAAACTCCATAAAAAAAGATTTTAAAGGATATTAATTTAACTAGATAAAAGATCAAGGAAAACACTCTCAAACATGCAATATACCCCAATTGCTTAGACAATGCATATTTCCTAATAATGTGTGCAACTAAAAACTAATAACATGTAATGAATGGATGTAGGTGATAATAATTAAATAATCCTAATTGAACTAGGGTTGTCCCTTTTATATATTTAAGAAGTTGTAAGAGCATTGTATGAAATTGTAAGATGGGAATTACTTATGAAATGTTATATGACACATAAGAGAATAAAAAAGGGGGGTTACACTAGAATATTGATTAGAATTATGAAAATCATCAAGATCATCTTAAATAATGGGTTTGAATATGTCAAAAATGGAGTGTCGGTTATGAGGAGGAGGATTTGAATTTTTTTGACAAGATGTAAAGCATTTGCTAAATACATCCTATAAACCAAGTCAAGGAATATGGTGTTGGAATTTGTGCCAAATTTGGTGCCATTTTTAGGTCATTATTTTGGCTCATGGCTTTGGTAAACCACACTTAGTTTATGGTTTAAATTTTTCCTATTTATGGGTGCTTGAGATGGAGAAAGCATAATGATTTTATAGGTATCATCATGCTACTAGAAATTACTCCATATGAATCACATGTTGAAGATACTACTATAAGGGTATGCACATGAATATTTTATTATAAATGATATTATTATCAAATAATATAATTGGTTCATGTTGTTGGTTGTGGGATTTTTCTTCCAAGAGGATTTTCCCATGTACATAATTATGTTATAAATTTATAATTTATACATTTTTCTTGTAACTAAAATTAAATCTATTTTGCATATTTATCTCTTGATAGGTTAATATGGGAAGTGTTTCCACACCTAAAATTCCTTTTAAAATACTATCCAAGTCTTAATCAGTTTACGTCCTCTATCTTATTGTGCAATACCTACCTACCACCAAAAATGTGTAGAGATGGACATTTTTAATGTTACAAATTATACAATTTGTGGTTCTATTTGAACTTCATAACTTTATATTGTTTGTTTCCATATACTATTAAGTTCTTATATATGTTTCACTTCGTCTTTCCATTTAGGAGCAGGCTATCCATAGCTTTGATTGCTGAAATGGGAAGGCATATTTCATTTACACATAGGACATAAAAATGTATGCAAAATGGGGAAGCAAATCCAATTTGAATTCAACAAATTTGAAAACGCTTTAAAAAATTCCAAACAATTCCAATTTGAATTCAACAAATTTGAAAAAAATTGCATCTAGGGTTTCAAAATTTAACAAATAAATGCATTTTGAACTCTAAAAAATTTGAATTTCAAATACCTGATGCTCGATATGCAAGTCGGGTTGATGAAGTTTGGAGAGACGAAGTTGAGGTTATGTTCTTCGGAAAGAAGAAGTCAGTTTGCTCGCCGTCACGGTCTTGGTTTGCCGCACGCACCAAGGAAAGCAACTGGTAAATTTAGAAAGTGAAAATGACAGTCGAAATGAGAATGTTTTTTTTTTTTGGTCATATTTAAGGGGGTTCAGTCGAACCCATTTAAATATGATTATTTTTATTTAGGGTTTGTGGGTTCGGTTGAACCAATGGTTCAACCAAACATATGTGTTCGACCAAACCCATAATGATGTTTGGTTGAACCATTGGGTTCGACTGAACCCCTTGAGTTTGGGGAAAAGGAAAAAAGTGAAATTTCCTTCCTCATATAATTTGTAAACCACTATTCTGAAGCCACCGAGTCACTTTACATTCAAGAAAAAAAATTAATACCTAATATTCCATTATTATATTTTAGAGAATGAGAATTTATTATGCCTAATCATGTAGGATTATATAGATTTGGTGTGAAAAAAGTGAATATTTTCTTAAACTTTATTGATATGTTATCATATTTCAATCTTGATAATTCAAAAAATAAGATTTAATTTTTAAAAATAATTCTCTTGATTGTTCATTATTCAAATTGGAGAAGGACATTCTTTATAAGAAATTATTGATAAATCTTTTTAAAATCATGTGATAAAAACATTGAATAATAAATATGATATATTAAACTCATACAAGATTTTACAATAAATTGTACATTTCTATAAGTTTCCCAAAACTATTCCAAACTATCTATCAAAACTAATGATTTTAATAAGAATATTAAATAATAAACTACAAAATCATTAAAATGACTACATTGCAATACATAAATCTTATTATTCATGTAAATCTTAATATTCCAATAAACCTAAGAAAATCATTGCACATTAAACTTTGATCACAATAGAAGACAATAAATTTTGAAACAACAATGACATATTGCATTTCAAATTAGGTCTTTGCATTCATCATTTTATTACATTTTCACATTGCATAATTTCCAAAAAAACTAAAATTCAAAGTTACTGCCTAAGACCTATAACTGAAATACATTGCAAAAAACTTAAAAATCATTTAAAAACAGTTAAAAAACCCTAATCAAGAACTCGTTCATCTTTACTAGTGAATGAGTCCCCGATCAAGCTTGACCTAAACTTTCTAGCATATGAAAAGCATTGAAAAACACTTAGAAATTAGTCAAAATAATTCAAAATCCTTACCTAGGACCCATTCGTCCTTACTAGTGAATGAGTCCCTAGTAGGCCTTGATCTGTATTTTCTAGGATTTGAAACCTTAGTTTTAAGCACCTGTTTTTTGTTGTTACTTTTCTATTTCAGTTTTCTATTTTTTTGTTTCATCAAATTCACTGTATCTAGCATAATTTGCTTCATTTTATGCATTTTCAAAATTCAAAATTGCATTTACAACATTTCATTTTTTAGTTTGGAGCATAGTGTAATCAGTAAATTACCTTGTTTAGAATACAAAAATTGTATTGTTTACTTTTTCATGTTAGCATGTTTCCTTTTAAGATATCTGGTTTTGATATGGTTAAGCATGGATTGCATATGTACAACATCCCCTCTTATGAGTTCAATTTATAATACAATAATGAGGTCATTAAGAAACAAGTTAGCCATCCTTCCACTATCTTTCCTAGTTATGAGAACATCTTAGAGCAAGAGGATCAAACCACTAACACAATCCTTAATATTACATTGCCTATCACAAACCCTATTATCTCTCCCATTGGTGAGGATGATATGATACTTGAGAAGACACATGCATAAAAAATCATGAAAACCATAATTGTTCTTCTCCCAATTCCTCTCCTAGTAGTGACGAAGGTATCTTGGTGAAAGAAGATACAATCATGGAGAATCATGAAAGTCTTATTTGTCCCTCTCTTCCTCTCCCTTGGGAAGATATTATGCAACAACAAGATAAGATCATTGAAACATTCCTTAACATGACTCTACCTAGTCTCCATTCATCTCCCAACACCTACCTTACTTCTGAGAAGACTTTAGTGAAAGAAGATACAATTGTGGACAATCATGAAAATCACATTTGTAAGGAGGATATGTTTGTGTTAAGAGATCCAATGATTAAGATCTATGACAATCCTACCTCCCCTAATTGGGAAGACATTATAGGATATGGGGATGTAACTGTATATAACCATGGCAATCAATTTTTTTCTTCCCCTACTACCCCTCCTAGATGCAAGAAAGATAGTTTGGTGTTAGAAGACACACTTATTACTTGAGTCGTGAGAATCTTGTTCCTCCCTTTCCTAATGCTCCTAAAATTTGGAAAAATCTATTTGAACAAACAAGTCCAATCATCGGTAAACATGAAAATTATAGTGATGAAGTTACTTTACAAAATATAACCATGGAAGGCACGATGAACTTTTTTTTTTCTCCTCTCCTAAAAGCTCCCCTACTCAAGTATATATTATTGCACAAGAGAATGATACCCTAGAGAAAAAGGATGAAATTATGGACAATCATAACAATCATATTTGGCCCTCATAATTGCATGTTTTATAGTCAAAACTATAGTGGTTTATCATCTTGTTAACTCATGGTAGTAAACCCTATTTTCCTATTAGCAATAGTATTGTAAGACAAAGTTCAAGGCTCATGTCATCCTATGCTATCTCACTCATCGTGGATATTAGGTTTTCTAGATCTCTTTCTAATAGCGTTATGGAGGACTAAGACACCCTTACTATTGAATTAGTCCCACTTCTATTTTTTGATGCAAATTTGGAATCTTTAGATGTCAGAACCGGATCTGAAAGAATCTCTACAAAATACCTTCAGGAGGACTAAGATGCCCTAGGTAGTGACTTAGTCCCATCTTGAATTTTTGGAATTTCTGAATGTGGTCCTAAGGCTCAGTGTCTACACCTCCTTCTCAAATATTAGGTCCTAAAACTTCTAGATCTGGCCTGTAAGTGAGAAACTGTGAAGATGACAACTTTGCAAATTTGCAACTTTTCACTTCAAATGATCTTCAAGTCTTCAACCTAAATCTGCAATCACAAACACACAAGACCTGGTAAAAACTTGTTGATTGTTATTGAATGGGAGTTTTCCTTGGTCAAATCCCTTGCTGGTAATTAAACGTTGAAATGAAATGAAATGGAGGGAAATAATAAATGGAAAAAATGCAATGTTACAACTCACCAAACCCTTGCTATGAGGTCTTCAAATTTTTGTGAAATGGCTAGCTTGGATATAGATCTTAAATCAACAGAATCCTTGATAGACATGGAATTGAATTTCTTGCTTGAATCAAAACCCTACATCACAAATATTAGCTCAAAAACACACATGATGCAAGAATATATTTGATATGATGCTTGAATCTTGATGATGGCTCCAAATGCTTGATGAATTTCTCTTGCGAACTCAATTTTCTATTAGGAATGCTCCCACAAAAGTCTTGGATGAAAATGAGTGAAAGAACCTTGTATTTATACTTATCCATGGTTATATTTTGAAATTACACCACAAAAAGCCAAAATATGAAATAATTTAATTAAAGGAGGCTAAATCCTGCTATAATTTGAAATCAAATCTTGAAAATAACTCAAGGGGGACTAAGACACCCTAGGTGGCACCTTAGTTCCAAGGCTTGAAACTTAGGGCATATACTCCAAAACAAGACCTTTTTAGGTGCTTTCAAAATCAGGGTCCCAAGACCTATGAAGGAAAAATATGCCCTAGGTGGTGTCTTAGTCCTAGTCCAAAAATCAGGGACATAGACAAAATCATTAAATTATCATTTACCCTTTAATGTTCATTGAGATTAGCTGGAAAAAGATATAGTTTCTTAGGCTTGTGGATGCAAAATAGGACGAATTAAGACTTAAATAAGGATAAATAAAGCAAGGAGGGCCCAAACAAGTGTGAAAATGCAAGGGTATATATTTTTCTACACTAAATTTAGCCCCCACTTTAGTGAAAGGATGAACTTGCTTCAAACTCACACTAAAGTATCCAACCAAACAATCAAGAAGGGTTTAAATGTACGAATGCTAGTAAGATAGGATGAAAATGACCAAGAGGGTGGCCAAGCCCCCAAGATCAAGATTCTATGGAAAACCAACATAAGCACAAAGGAACACACTTGTGGATGATATATCAAGCCATAACCAAATTGCCAGCATACACCATTGTGACATAGATTTTAGGACCCTAAATGCTTGCTCTTACACTTCTAGGGTTTTTCACCTAAAAGGAGAGAGATTTAGGTCTAGAATGCTTATGTAACACTCAAATTAGGATGTATGCCATATAATATGATGTAAATGAACTTAAATAAATGCATTTGACTAATTAAAATGAACTAAAATGAATGCAAAAGTGTAATTTAAGCTATGTTTGAAAATACATTGTGATATGCAAATAACTATGAAAATGAAGAAATTATGCAGAACTGAAAGAGATGGATGAAATAAAAGTGCACCTGGATGAAATATGAGTTTTCTGGAGTGTTTGGAATGTAGATGAATTTTACTTCTTTTTCACAGTGGGAATCATTTTCCCAAGGTGGTGAATCGGTCCTCCTATTAATGAAAAAGTGTTGAGAACTGATTTCTGATAGTTGGGATCTGAGATTTGACAAAATATAGATTTTCAAGTCTTAGGTGGGACTCATTTGCCAAGGGTGGTGAATCAGTCCACTCCTATACTTCTGGAAAATTAGACAACAACTCTACAACACCAAATTTGGGAATGTCTGAATGTTGGGTTGCCGAAGTTAGTTTTGCAGGAAATAGACAAAAAACACTCAACAAGCTTGAAATAATGATACATTGACTTGAAGAACCTAGTTGACTTGATTTCCACTTTTCAACTCCTTTAAACTTGTCAAATTTGAAAAACAAAGGCTACAAAGACACATGCAAAGGGGAAAAATGTTGGAGGGTTAGCAAATAGGGGTTTGTCTTGGTCAAACCCCACTTTGGTAATCAAACCCAATAGGAATAAATGAAATGCAAAGGAAATGTAAACTAACAACATGAAAATGCTATTAACTCACCAAATCCTTGAACTTGTAAGTCTGAAGTAATGTCAATGGTTGCTTCAAAGTACTTCAATAGTTACTTTTATTGATGATGTAAAATGCTTGAATGTGATGTGTGGTTGAATGCTTCAATGAATTGATTGTAGGAGATGTAAAATGAGGTGAAAAACACTTATTTATACAATTCTTGCGCCTTACTATCTGTTCATACCTCATCACAAGCTGACATCAAGTGACTTTTAATAAAATATCAAAAGGAAATTTGAAATATTTTGAATTTGGTGCCAAAGGGGACTCATTCACCACTCATGGTGAATGGGTCCCACCTAGGACCTATAAAAAAAGTGTCAGAAATAATGTTGTGTTTAATGTTATTTGTTAGGATAATATGCAAAAATATACTTAATTAAGCATACGAGGGCATAAAGAGACAAAATAAAGCATGAGAAAGGTGAAAATAAGGAGATTTTGCCTAGAAAAGCATGGAGGCTTGTTACAAGACTTTACAACACTTCAATATAGGACTTGATGATGAGTAAAAAGGTGATTTTGAGGTAAATTATATTAAATAGAGTCTAGAAGAATGTAGAAATGTCTCACAACACTTCACAGCATCTTCACAAGATGTCATTCTTTGAGTTTTAGTACCTAAATAGCCATGTTCAAGCCATGATACAACATAAAATCAGAGCAACATAGTTCCAACACCATGAAACAAGACCTAAAAGACCATGAAAATGAAAAAGGGCCATTTTTCTTCGACACAACCATCAAAGATAGAAAAAAGAAAAAAAGAAAAAGAAAAATGCAATGGATCAAGCTTCGACTGGCCATCCAATGTGTTGTGGACTGGGTCTAGGTTGTTTGTCCAAAAAGGTTTACAAGTGGAACACATTGTCCACTATGCAAATAAAACACATGTTGACAAGGGCTAGTGAAACTAGTTGTCCACCACGTGAGCCTCAAGAGGTCCATATCAATGTCATACCCTCATGACTATGATAAGGACAAAAAGAAAATGCATGCTTACAAGGGCTAGTGAACCTAGTTGTTCACTAGGTGATCCCCAGGGGACCATATCAAAGCCATACCTCCATGAATTTAGTAAGGTAAAAAAAATGAAAAATGCAACAAGAGAGAGGGATGTTCAAAGGGATCTTTT